>PVKA01002957.1:51793-116698 GCA_004027165.1 Ctenomys sociabilis | reverse complement strand
TTATTGAATCTGTGATATAATTCAGCTACATAAATACCTGTAAATATAATATCATGTATGCACCTTGTACAATACCAAAACATTATGAAAACAGTTTGCAATGTATTATTTCATCGACTCTGTATGGTTATGGTGTTTTGAAACTGTCTGATTGACATTTGTATTTCAATAAAATAAAAATAAATGGAAAAAAAAATTATGATTTATCTCACAAAGTATTTTGCTTTACCATTGAGTCTTGGTTATATATGTTTAAATGCTTTCCATAAAAATGTTGTTTAGTGGAACATTGTGAAGATTAAATGAATTGTTACATAAATATTTTAATGTTTATAAACAGCATAACATATTAGTTGTCATAATATTTTTCAAGATCTTAAATTATTGCCATCTGCCCTGATATTTCCAAGAAATGTCACAGAAATACTTCCGTAAAGTAATAGCAATACAAACATTCAGAGACAAAATAATAAAATCTTGGAGGAGCAAAGTGGTGGTAGATATCTGAGTAGCACAAGTAGAGGTGAGGATAGAATAGAAGTGAATGCTTTGAGTGAAAGCCATCCATACCTGTACTGCACGCACTGCATTTGCCAGTCTTACCACTGGGTTTATTGTGCTTCTACTCCTGAAGCACCATCAGTCCTTCTTTGCCCCTCTGAGCCTTAGTAAAATTTATTCATTGGAAAAATTTCCCTTCAATTTCCACAGACAGAGATAGCTTTGTCTCTATACATGGGTGTTGTGACTCAGGCTTCACTCCTCCATATCATGAGATTCACACCTACATCTGCAGGGTCACATCTCAAGGTTGTGTTTTCTAGTTCAATAACTGAACTTCTAATTTGTCCAGAATGGCCCTAGGATGCCACAGGTCACTTGGAATGTTGGGAAAAGACAAGGTCTGCTAATGACATGGACTCTTAAATCCATGACATTAAATTACAGTTCCTGTAATTATATAATTAACAATTTTAACCATTGCTGTGTCATCCAGGGGCAGGTACACTTACTACCAAATATTTAAAATGAGCAGGCAAGAGGAACTTGTATGACATATTTGCTAATGCTAGGCATCTGCAGTAATTTTCCAAACTAACTTAAAATACATAAATTATCAGCTTTGCTGCTATGCAGTGATGAGAAAGGCTCTATTTGGGGCATGCACCTTCATCGGGTCCCTTGCAGATGAAGCCCACCAATGACACAGCTGCTCTTTCAGGGGTTAATGTGACAGTCACGCTGTAAGAATCAGAATTGTTCCTTCAGCAAGTCAGAACTCGAATAAGGAATCGTGGCTGTCTGTATGCTCTTTGAAATACAGCAAGAAAAAGTAAGGTCAATATAGAGGCAAAAGTAACAATTTGTGAGTGTGTATAATTAAAATCTATGATAGTAAAATATTCATAACTGACTATTAAGAAAATCTAAGGATCCTTAGTACATCCTACCTGAAGCTCTACATAGCAATAGAAACAGGCCTTCCTCTAAGGAGACTTGTGTGACCCCGGAGGCATGGTACATAAGGATGCCCACTTCCTGCCAGGCAGCAATATGGTTTTCCTTGAAGGAGTAGAGATACATGTGGGGTTTTATAAATACATATTCTGTGAGCTTATTGAATTTATTTTCTAAATTTTGCTTTCTATTGCCCAGTGAAAACTTAGTTACTCATGTCTGTACAAGATGCATTCTGTGTCCAAACAGATCCAAATTCAAAATATGGCTTAGTCATTGACTGTCTGTTAATGGCAAATCCCTTGGGTTTCCTTATATGCAAATTAGGGATAAAAGTCTATTAATCATATTTACCTCATAATAAATAAAATCACTGTGGAAGATTTATGAAAGTATAATCCAGCACATAATAAGAGATATGTAAAATATTATCATTATGCTTTTGATTGTGACAATTAAAATATGAATACTAGAATAATAACATTATGCAGAAAAAAAGAAATAAATATGAGACATATATGGAAAATCACATTTTTTGTAGTATACAAAGTAAATAATGAGAAACTAAATGTTTTTAGAAAATAATTTGATTGAACTCTAAAAAGCAAAGCAACAAGATTAACAGGATTAACTTCACTGTGTTTGTGTGGGGAGAAGTGAGGCCAGGAGGAGGACGGACCACTGAGAACGTATGAGGACCACTGGCCATGCCCAGGGAGAAGCCTAGAGGCTGCTGTTGTCATGACTCATCCTGCTTTGCTTACAGAAATTCTGTGAAAATGATAAAAGAAGTATGACTAAGTTGCTAGGATGACAAAGGTCGTGGAAGTGACTGGAAAGGGAATAGATTAAACATTTTTCTAAGTCTATTTCAGAAAGGGATGACTTAAATATTATGTCAAAGTTACAGGTACTGGCAAAGTGTATGGCAAGGGGATTGCAGCTGATCATGCACTGGCAAAGCTCCAAATACAGGAGCACCCAAGTATATAAGACACACATTAACATATATGAACAGTAAAATAAAGAACAGCAATGAAAGAAGTTTACATCCTGTTGTCACAAAGACATATATAAACTAGGCAAAACATCAGCAAAGAAATAACAGAACTATACTAGCCCTGTGAAAAATGAACATAGCAGTCCTTTACGGAGTGTTCCACCTAATAACATCAGAATACACATTCTTCTCAGCTGTACACGGGACCTTCACCATCTACAACCCATAGAACATGCCTACCTAAAGGCAATGGACTTGAAATTATCCCATACATATTATTGGACCATAGAGCAATATCTTCAATAAAATACTAGCAAAGAGAAATGACCAAATTATCAAGACAATTATAAACCACAACCAAGTGGGATTCATCTGAAGAATGCAGGGATGGTTCAATATTTGCAAATCAAAATGTAATACATAGCATCAACAGAGCCAAAACCAAAAATCACATGGTGATTTCCATAGGTGAAGAAAAGGATTTTCACAAAGTCTGATACTCATTTATGATAAAACTCTGTTCAAAATAAGAATAGGTGGTTATTATTTCAATCTGATAAAAGCCATTTATGAGAAACCAACAGTCAACCTCAAAGTAAATACACACAAAATGAAAGCTTTCACTTAAATCAGGAACAAGACAAGGATTTCCACTGTAATCATCCTTATTTAGTGTAGTTCTGGGAGTATTACCCAGAGCATTTAGACAAGATAGATAAATAGAAGGAATAAGGATTGGAAAGGAAGAACTGAAATTATAATCATTCATAATGATATCATATTCTACATAGAAGACTCCAAAATCTCCTCCAATACTCTTGTAGATTTAATAACCAAATATAGTAGTTAGCTGAATATGAATTTGACATTCAAAACTCACTAGCATTCCTGTGGTCAATCAATAAATACACTGAGAGAAAAATTAGGGAAATAAATTTATCACAAAAACATAAAAAGAAATATTTATGAATCTAACAAAAGAAGCAAAAGATCTATACAGTGAAGATTACAGTATTCTGAAAAAAAAATCAAACAGGATTTCAGTTATTTGTATTAACTCCAGCTGTCTCATTGATACTTATTAGTTTATATTATTTTTCTTTGCATTATCCTTCAGCTGTTGTCTTGTTAATTCCTGGTTCCTCATTATGTTTATGAGATCTTTCCATTCCTGTTCACTAGCCAGAACACTTTCTTCAAGGGCTGAAATTCTATCTTCTGCTTCGTTCAAGCAATAGTTTCAGCTTTCAGTGTCCTGGAAATTTGTTTTAATCTGTTTCATGCATTCTATTTCTTCTCTGTATTGCTCATTCAGTGTCTCCATCATTTCTCTACTCCTTTCTTTTTGTATATGTCTTCCTTTGATGTATTGAGCAATTCATCCATGATTGCTGTCATTTCCTTTTTTTTAGCTGAGAGATTATTTCTGCTCTGATTAACTTTATAAACTTATGGAGTTGTTTCTTTACTTCAGCTGCTATAATCTCAGAAATTTCAAGTGTTTGACTTGCAAGTTCTTCTATGACTTTGTCTTCTGGCCTTATTTTGGGTGGCCTAACAGCCTGAGATTGCCTTTTGTTCCTTTCTTTCGTCATTTTTTGAAGCCCTCTGTGTTCTCCCTGACTCTGCAGTGGTGGTAGAGGTGCAGTGTTGGGTGAGCAAGGCTCTCAGGTGAGTAGGAGGCAGGCAGGCTCACCACAGCTCCCACCAGCTGGGTTCCAAAGTGGCTTCCACCTCGTTGAGGGGAGGGGGAAAGCCACAGGTCAAGAAGGATCTGATGTTGGTTACTGCAGCCCAAAGTTCTGTGAGGGTCGGTGCAGCATCAGTTTTCTGAAGGCTCCCATAGGTCTCTGTAGCGATCTTCTGGACACGAGGTTTCACATCCCTGCACCAGGCCCCCAGATCTCCCCAGCAGTCTTCAGCATAAGGATGGGTAACTGGGGCTAAGTGAAACTCAGGTGAAGGGTGAGGGTGTGGGACTATCCTAACAAGTCTCTCAAGAGGATTTCAGAAAATGGATTTTCTTCCTCCTGAACAAGAAGAACTAACATTGTGAAAATGGCCACTCCCAAAATTGTTATGTAGATTCAATGCAATTCTGATTATAACACCATTAGAATACCTCTAAGATCTAGAAAAAATATTGCTAATATTCATCTGGAACCAAAAGAGACTTAAAATAGCAAAAACTATCCTGGGCAACAAAGCAATAACAGGAGGCATCACAATTCCTGACTTGAATTTTACTACAAACCTTCAATGATAAATTCCTTATTGTACTGGAAAAAAATGCTGAAGGATGAATGGAACAGATTAGAAGATGCAGACAAAAGAAAGAAAAAAACAATCAGTCACTTTATGTTTGACAAATGGGCCAAATGTGTTCACTGAAAGAAAGGTAACCTCTCTAATAAATGCTGCTGAAAACCCTGGCTTTTCATATTCCATGACTGCGAAAACCCATGACTATTTCCATGCACTGAACTACAGTCAAAATGGGCCAAAGATCAAAATACTAAAACAGAAACAGTAAATCCACTGACGAGGAAGTAGGTAGAAATCTTGAAGACACAGGAGTAAGTAGAGAGTCCATGAACAAAAAGCAAACTGCATGCAAAATATTTCATAAAATCAATGACTAGAATCTCATGTTTTTGAAAAGATTTGCTCTTCAAATGAAATCACCAACAGAGTAAAAACAAAATCCATGAATTCAGAAAATTATTTAACACACTGTCCCTCCAACAGAGACCTTGTATCGGTACCCATACACAACATTTTTTAAAAAATAAGGCTCTGAATACTCAGGGTCCCAGTCCAAAAACTGGTATCTGAGGTGAATGCATATTTCTCAGATGAAGAAATACAAATAGCAAATGAATATATGAAAAAAATGTTCAACATCATTGGTCACTGGAAAAATACAAATTAAAAAAGACTGAGATTCCATCTTACCCAGAAAAAATGTTTGTCTTCAAGAAATCAACCAATAGCAAATGCTGGAAGGACTGGATGAGGGAACAAAACATTCTCCACTCTTTGTGGGAGTGTAGACTGGTACAACCACCATGGAAATCAGTGTGGATATTCTTCATAGAACTAGGATTAGAAGTCTCATTTAACCCATATATTCCCCTCTTTGATATTTTATTTCCAGAAAAAAACTGAAAACATACCACAATGATATATATACACCCATGTTTATAGCAGTGAAAATTGCCATAGTTAAATCTTGAAAGTAAGAAAAATGCTTATAAACTGAAGGATGGCTAAAGAAGATATGGTATTTTTGTACAATGCAGTATTACTCAGCTATCAGGAAAGATAAACTTGAGATTGTTTCAGGTAAATGGATGTAGTAAGAGACCATACTCATAAGTGAAATAAATTAGATCCACATGTGTAAATATTTTCTTTTTATTATCTTTTGATATGACACTAGAAACTGTACATATTTAGAAGACCAAAATGACAGGTATTTCAAGCATTGTTCTAGTATTACAGGTTGCTGTCATCAGTATAGTTGCTTAGTTCACAGAAATCAACATATACAGTTAGGCTGAGAATTCTACCCATTAACTGTCATTTTCAAAAACCTGATGGAAAGTCTTAGGACCACTGCCTTATTCACCTTGTATACATAAATGTGTAGTTTTACCCCTACCTTATTTCCTAACTTTCTCCTTTCTATATCTTCATTGTTTAATCCTTAGGTTCTCTTTCTTTCCATTTGACTGTGTTGTACCTTTCAGATTTTCAAAACAATTTTGTGATAGCCAAGTCTTGGAAACAACAAAAATTCCTGTCACCTGAGGAATGGATGAAAAAGATGTGGTGTTTTTATACAATGGCATATTACTCAGCTATAAAGAAAAACAAACTCAAAGCCTTCATAGATAAATGGGTGCAACTTGAAGCTATAATCATAAGTGGAATAAAACAGACCCATATGAGTAAATATCATATTGTCCCCCTACGGTAAGAACTCAAAAGAAGAAATATAACCTTTTTCTTGTTGCCCTATATTAAGGATCTGAAAAAGTGAATAAAATCAACAAACACAACAAATACTAGGAAAGGGAAATAACTGTTCAAGGAGAAAGAACAGCTGGGATGAGGAAAATGAACAAATACAGAAATAGAGAAGGGGAAAGGATGGCTTGGATAATTGTAATGCTGATTTCTGCTGGTCTAGTGAAAGGAACAGTTAATGATAAATGTTTTCTTTTTAATTTTTTGACCAATTTTCATGCTTATATCTGGTAATCTGAACTGTTGAAGACAACAGTATACAATATAATAGTCATTGTTAAATTTCTGTCACCCTCAGAATAAAAAAAGGTAGGCCAAATAGCTCAGAAGATTAAAATACCTGTAAGCAGGTGAAGGGACTGGAGTTTGGTCCCCAGACCTGCAGCGCCAGTCCTGCTCCAAGGGCACACTGTGGTGGCAATTGAGACTGGGTGTGGTGGCTTTTGCTTGTAATCCCAGGTCTTTGAATGCTGTAAACAGGTGGATCAGTATGAGTTTGATCTAATAGCGAGATCCTGAACACCCTGTAGACCATTCCCTAAAATAAAATAAAATAAAATAAAATTATCATCTTATTTAGTGAAATCTTGTATTTCTAATTTTAGTTTTTAAATTACCTTTTCAAAAATAAAATAATAAAAACTTTCGGTCCCATAAAACCTAAAAGAAGAAAAATAGAACTGAATTACTCCTGATGACATTATTCTCATGAACTTCTCCATTCCAATCTGTGTTATTCCCTCCAACCTGTTTGAATTAGGATACAATAGTAACACCAACCCACAATTTGTAACCTACTGAATTTTTTTTGTTTCATTAATGGTATACACCTTACAAATGGATACATTTGTATTTTTGGTACAAAGGTATTTTTGGCTTCTTCCTTATCATAGATGCTTATTCCTCTGGGCTTTCAACCCTGGTGCCACTGACATTATCAGCCTGACCTCCTTTGTTGTGAAGTTGCCTTGTGGTCAGAGCCGTTCAGCAGCCTCCCTGCCCACAGCCACTTCAATGAGGAGCTCACAGCAGACATGACCACCTGCAGCACGTCTAGACAGTGTTAAGTGTCTTCAAGGGGAAGCTTGCCTCTGACTCTGTCAAAGGCAATGCTCCTGTGCTAAGGGTTGCACAATGACCTCCTAACTGCAGAGACAGAAATAAAAGCATACAAATGTCAATGTAGCTTCCAATGGCAGAAAAATAAAAAGCCCACAGCTGAGGGAGCAGTGCCATAATTTTCCCCCTTAGTTCCTGTGGACTACATATTTAACCCTAGAAATTAATTTTTAAAATGACGCAAGATGTCAACAAAAGTGGAAAGGAGAGCCAAAGTCAGGTAGACAACCTATGGGCCATAAGGCATTAATTTGAACCATTCAAAACCTATTGTAGTCAATCAACTCAAAAAGGATTTTAAAACAGCAGAAGAAGGGGAAGAAGAAAGCAAGAAAAAAAAATTGAAGAAAGCTCTAGGAGGAGAAGGAGAAAGTTAATCCCTAAAATGATGAAACTCGAACTCTTTCAATATACCAGAACTTAATTACATGCAGACACAGAATGAGGAATAAGCAATTTTAAAAAGTCTGCTTATAGAACATACATCTTCTCAAAAGACAGGCTAACACGCCTAGCTCGTGTCGTGGATCAGAAGATGGTGATCATCATGTAGTGAAGTAAGTCAAAGCATAAAGAGCGCTGGGCCAAAGAGCTGCAGTTTCAGGCAGGATCTACGGAGCCCATCACTGAGTTGGTGAGATCATAAAGACTTAAGAAAGTGGTGAGCAGCCCTGCCTGATCATCAGAGAGCAAAGCGTTGGACAGATGGAAGAAGACCTTCTGGGTGGACGCAGGGAGGTGGTGTGAGAGGAAGAACCCAATGCCAGGGAGCTCGCTGTGATCCGGGACCTGGACAACGCCCAAGACCAAAACCCAGGGCAGCGTACAGGGTTTGGGACATCTGATTGGGCCTCTTTCCAGTTGCTGCCCTGATACCAAGGTGGTCAGGACCAAGGTCAGCGGCAGGATGACCTCTCAAGACTTCTCACTTAGAGGAAGGGTGAAGGAGACGGAGTGGCGGCAGTGCAGGTGCCTAAGGCAAACCTTACCTTCCACCCTGAGTATATTTTAAAACCACAACAGTTCCATTGCTGATGGGATGATCATGGAGTCCGAGAGTCCCAAGGGTGTGGTCCAACTTGCAGCTAAAGCACCTCAGAGCAGCACTGCGTTGTGCCCACATTAGTGGGTTGCAGGAGAAGGAAGAAGTGTCTCAACCTGGGGGTATGCCATGCTCCAAAGGAGTTTGCAGGAGGGTTCTATACAAGAGTCTGCAGGCGGAGGCAGAGGCCTGCTGAGGCACCTAGCAGACAGGTGAGCGGCCTGGAGCTGCCTGGGCCACCATTAACCAAAGGGCAAGGTTGTGCCAGGATCGGGTACCATGGACAGCACTTTGTGTTCGTGGGTACCTTGGACAGCATCTGCGAAGCAGGTGCATTAGAAAGGATCAGGGCTTAGGTACCTTCCACAGCAGTCGGGACAGGTTGCAAGGTTCAGAGAATGACAAGGTGATTCAAAATACAGGTGCTAATTCAGGTAATCCAGGATGGAAAGCTCAACTTGGAATTCAGTTCTGAGAAGTCTTTGTGGAGTGCAGCCTGAGCAAATTCTCTGTTTTGATGTAAACGAAAACCTTACCAAAGAGAGCAGTGACCCACATGTAAGAAGTAAAACACTGTCTCTGGTATGAGAAGCTGAAAACGTAAGCAAGAACCTAATGCACAATGGCTACTATGAAACAGGAAGAGATTGTTAAAAGCAAAAGGGAACTAAGGAGAAAAGGGGCAAAAGGAAGAAAAGGAAAAGGAAAAAATGAGAAAAGAAGAATAAAAATAAAGTAAAGCTTGGTGAATAAGAAGGGGTGAGGGCTTGAAAGGAGGGAGAGGGCTGCTAAAAAAGGGATCAGTATAGGACATGTGCAGACACAAAGTCCTCACAAGGAAGGTGACCTGTATGTGTCCTAAGCTATACCAAGAAACTTAATTTTTTTTCACAAGAGGGAGGATGGGAGGTGATAATTCAAACATAATGCACAAAGATTGCCCCCTAAGGGCAAGTCACTCAGGGGCAGAAGGCTGACGGGAGACTGTTGAGGAAAGAACAATAATGTGGAAGTTGATGGAAATGACACAAAGACAGATGTGGATTACATAGGCAGTGGAGGATTCTGAGAAACCGCTGGTGTTTGGAGGGCTGGGTTGTGGCTCTGCAGAGGGCTTCACTGTGCTGGGAGCCCCATGCTCACAGTGTGTGTGGCTCAGATCTGGGGCGCACACAAAGCTGGGGTTGCAATGTGGGTGAGCACCCCCAGTGCACCACGCTTCTGGAGGAGAATGAGACAAAGTGAGAAGCAGCAGCAGCGGTGAGCTGTGCCAGGCAGCTGAGGTGAGAGGAAGACACAACGCATGATGAGAAGGAAGGAAAATGGCACAGGGCTGCAGCAGGAGGAGCAAATCATATATGCTAGGATTGTGGCTCACAGTGCCCTCAGGTCTCCCCGAGCTGCCCGGGTAGGAGGGACAGCTTGCATTACAACATGAAGTCAAACACAAGCCACATGCAGTGCTCTTGACAATGTTGGAGGCTAAAGGAGTTAGAGCAGTAGGGGAGAGACAACCTCCACAAAGCTTAATATAGGGAAAGGGCCAGTGGTGATGCACACTGTGACACAAGCAGTTTGGGAGGCTGAGGCAGGAGCATCTGAGGTTCGAGCCCAGCTCTGGCAACATATGGCTGATCAATACCATCTCAAGGTAAAAACAACTATGAAAGAGTAATCAATTAAAAGGCTGGACTACAACTCAGTGCAAAGCCCTGGGTTTCACCCTCAGGACCACAAGATATGAAATAAAAATAATAAAGAAAAGAAGAAACTGAGAATACAAGACAATGCATTGTCCACTCAGTGCTACCCATTGCATGCTAGTTTGCTGTTGACTGCCTATATTTAATTGGCTATGCTTTAGATTTCTATATATGTGTACTTGTTTTTAAACACTGGGCATTGTAGAGACTCTGGATTCTGCTTTCTCTCTTTAAGCATCTTGATTCCCATTTAAATGATATTTTGCTCACTGTCTACTAATTTTGAATTTTCATAAACATAGCATTATAGGTTTTTTTGCTGTGCCTCTATACAAAGCCAGGATATACCCCAAGCTATTCAAGATTACTTCTGTACCTCATAGATATCTTGTTGGCATCTCAGTTTAAGTCTAAGCTTTAGCAGATTAGACCTAGCACAGGTTCTAGGAAGCCTTTATCCTACAGACTGGATTTTCTATGGTCCTGCTTGCAAAGAGTTCTGAATCCAGAGGCTCCCATGCTCCTCCCTCTGCGAACCCTGCACTCCTTGGAGTGATCCCAAGCCTCTCCTGACTCTGTGCTATTGTCACCCACCCATGATACAATCATGCTGCTCTTACTCCTGTCATCTGCATGGGGACAAAGCAGATTTTTTTTATTGAAGAACAAATAGCAATGAGGCAGTTTCAAATCAAATTTGTAGGACAGATTCAATAATTAATATACTACATATAGTTTTTGTAGTGGTTTTTGTTGTACAAGGTGCATATATGATATTCTACTTACAAACACTATTAGAGCAGATGCCTCTAATCAATGAATTAAGAGAATTTAGCTGTATACTTATCTTTTTTAAAAAAAGCTGAATTATAGTACAGTTTAAATAATTAATACATTTTACATTGCTATCTCCCTAGTGGTTATCCACAGTACAAGAAGCAGACAGGATATCCTGTCCAAACACTATTAGTGCAAATCTCTCTTCACATAGAATTATACAAAAGCACTGCATGTTTATCCTAAATGTACTGTTTATACAAACACAGAATGGTCCTTCCTTTGTATCCCCCTTTTTTGGTTTAGTCCTGTCAAAGATGGGTGTTCTACTGTCATTCAATTATTACAGGTGCTTGAGTTTGGCAAAAGTATCCAACACAGTCCAGTAGTCCACAATAATAGTGGGTTATCTGAAGAAGTTGTTGACTAGAGCCATTTACAGCTCAGCTTATTATTATGGCCTTATTTTTTATACCTCATTTTTATACTTTTTTGATGGGTGGTTAACACCAAGACAAAGCAAGACCTATGAAACAAAAAAGGTAACTTTTGTATCTGATGAGGTCAGTCAAGTTCCCTCAGGGTTGTCCTATAACCCTGTACCTCACTTTGTGGATCCTTTGTCAGTGTCAGCCATGTAGATGAATCAAGGTCATTGCTTGACCAGTTTGCTCTCTGTGAAAGCCTATGAGAAAGTTTTCTCTCTATGTGACTCTCCTTATGCACACTATAGATCACTGATCACATTCCTCTGTGGCTCCATATCTCCTTGATCAGAAAATTTGGGGCAATACAAGTTCTCCTATGTCCTGAGTCTGCATTGACCTTGAAAGTCTAGGACCAAAATGTTGGCTGACCTTACAACCCTTCCATTTCTCCAATGTTTGATCTGTAAACTTAGGTTGTTAACCATCCAGAAGAGAAGCTGATTATTACCCTGCAACATATGCAGTTCAGTTTACCTTAACCCTCTGACTAAATTCTTTTTAGTTGTTGTACCTTTATATTTGTATTTCTTCTTTTGATTTCTTATACTAGGGAGACTGTACAATATTTGCTCATGTGGGTCTGGTTTATTTCACTTATGAGTATATGTTCAAGTTGCATCCACTTAAATATATATGCTTCAAGTTTATCATTCTTTATAGCTGAGTAATACTCCATTATATATTGGAGGTTTAATAAACAGTTCTTTGTTTAGTGCCAAAACTTGAGCTATTTTTATTTTGCATCCTTTCTACATATGACTTTTAGACCAGAAACATCTTAAATTTCCTGCTAACTTACCAGGTATTTATTAAATGTGTTTCAACCCCAAATGCTCTGTAATCAATTATATGAATTAAATAAGGAGCTGAGTAGACATTCCACAAAACAAAAGTAGTTAAGATATATGAACTTCCAGAGAAATTACAGTGTTTTACTACAGACTATTGTGGGTTAATGTGAAATCTTGTGCTTAATGGAGGACATTTAAAATAACTCCTCATAACTAGGATTGTTTTCTGAATCCTCACTGTGCTGCCAAGGAAACACAGTGGATTTTGTTTTTGTTTCCTATTTTGCTGTAGCAAATGCTGAAAAAAACACCATAAATCTTTTCAC
The DNA here is from genome assembly GCA_004027165.1 of Ctenomys sociabilis. NCBI lineage: Eukaryota > Metazoa > Chordata > Mammalia > Rodentia > Ctenomyidae > Ctenomys > Ctenomys sociabilis. Next base: position 103,962 of record PVKA01002957.1, on the reverse strand, counting down.
TAAAGTAAGACACCTATTGGAAAATTACAAAGATTTCAAGGTAGCTAAGAAGCAATCTACTACCAACTGAAGGGCAACTGGAGCTTCTGCTGTCTCGGCTGTAGAACCACTTTGCTCTCTGTCACACTGTGCAGTTGCCCAACGCCCTGGACCAGGCTGAGGAATCATGTGCTATAATTATGATGATGGGTTCACAAGCAGATGCAGCCTTCCAGCATCTGTCAAGAGCTTCAACTTTAGCTCAACTATGAAGAATCCAGAAAACAAAACTGCTCCAAATCAAACAGTCACAAACACCAATCAACCTCAGACAGATCATCTTGTGCAATTAGACCCTTCCTTCCATCCAGCAAATGAAATTGGGCTACCGAAGCCACCTATTGGTAGCACTTGAAGCTGCCTGAGGAAGCTGCTGCTGACTATTGGCAGCATCAAGCTACGGCGATGAAAGTAAATATTAAAACAAGAATTGAAGCAACAATTTTGTAGCAGGTGAGGTGGGAGAATAAACGAAGAGCATGGTACCGTGAACTGTGATATATCAGGTGGGAAGCAGTGACTGTAAAGGCAACCAGATTACGTGAAGATGTGCATCACCTGCACAACATCTAACCAATTGTAACTTTAAAGGTGTAGCAAAAAAGACAATACCAGAAGTAAAATGTATTCTAATCCCTAATAATTCACTACAGGTAGCATAATATTTAATATAATCTTTGATTAAAGGGCCAATAATCTAACTGGACAGGACTGCAGCACAAAGGTGAATATGCTGAGAAGTTACTGAAAAATCTCCAGTATTTCACAGAAGGTTGATTTATCTAAGCACAAGAAGCACAAGGAAATAGCTAGGTCTCAGGAACAGATAGAAGCAGAGGTTGCACAGGTCCAACAGTCTCCCTAGCTGACTCTTGCTTTGTCCCCCTGGGATGCCACCTCATTTCCTGTCATTGCAGCGTCTGCTCATGATGGGAAAGATGTGTGAGGAGATGCTGCTTCCTGCATCCCCCAAGAGTTGCTCCAGAAGAAGGACACTGCTTAGCACAACATGAGACATCATAGAGGATTCCCAAATGGTTGGTTGGGACAAGTGGCATCACTACAGGGCTCCCCTGGGAGCACAGGGACCTCCTAACAGGACCTGAAAGGTGGAAGCAATATCAGGAACAATGCACAGAATGCACTTCGTAGAAGAACACTTGCAGCCAAGAGACCTGCCAGGCAGAAAAGCTATTGGGACAAGCAAGAGGACAGCATAAGCCATTGAGAACCTTCTGCAAAGTCAGACGCCCCTACTTCCTAGAGAGATCACATCCAATGCACACTCTGTGCCTCCCTTAATACTCCATGGAGGACCTAGAAGACCATTTACAATGCACCCTGTACAGTTATCAGAAAGATGAAATGAGAGGTGTGAGCGAAAGTTAATTATGAAGTATTTCAAGTGTGAGGTATGCTTGTGTCATACTTCATGATTATTTGTTAAGACTGTTGCTGTAATATGCTACATGAGTAGTTTATAGATGCATAATTTTTTTAAATACTAACCTATGGTACATCAGGGAAATTATGTTTCTCTTTAAGAATTTGCTAACATTCCCTTCAATCAAAGAAGGAGTAAGGTAAAAATGAGATGTTCAGTTATTTCATCAGAGTACCTTTCCTTGCTGCTAAAAACTCTGGAATAATTGTACTCAGGAGAAGGAAAGAAAAAGAAGAGAAAAAGGAGAAGGAAGAGGAGGAAAAGAAGATGAGGGGAAAGAGAAGAAATCCACAGCCATGATCGTCAGGCAGAAAAAGAAGCCTCACGGTTAGCTTAGGACTGCTAACTGCATGAGCTCGATCATAAACATGCAGTTGAGCTTTGAAAATACCATGAACCGAGCCATCTGCAAACCTACTGCAGACTGTCTCTGAGCATTGCCCAGACAGGACGCAGCTCTCAGCGCCCCAGTTCAAGGAGAGGCTTAACTCAACTCCCTTCCTCAAATGGTTCTGCCCATGGCCGCCTGCTCCAGGCACCCTCACCTTGTGCACATGTGCTGTGCAGCAGCCACCAAGAGGTCTGGCGTGGGAGCAGCGCTAGGAAAGGATGGGCCAGGCACCAGACATGGGGCCCGGACCTCGCCTTTGCCACCCAGTGAGTGCACAGCCAGGAGGCGCCCCAGTGCCGAAGCCAAACCCACACCCAGCAGCTGACTTTTCTTGGCTTCCTCATTACACTGTGTTTTCAAGTGAAATGAATGAAACAAAACAAAACAACTAAAACAAAATCACCCTCAGTTGCAGGATGCTGCTGAATAATATATTAAGGGCATTTATAGTTAATGGACACGTTCCATCTTGAAGCCAGTTAACGTTCTAAGAAAACACAACCCAGGTGTGAACTTTGCTTGTGACTTCAGTAGGCCTAGCTCCTAAGGGATTACTAGTGGATTAACACGGAATTTCAGAAGTCAAAAAGATTTCACGGAACAGTTGATATTTGAATCAATATGCTTTCTGATGAGGAAAAACTAAAAATTGGCTAATGTAACTGCTTTATAGAAATAAATTAATAGTACATGTGAAGTAGAATTATGTTTTGCAAATTATAAGATTTCGAAACATAAATCCAGAGTGTTTTCCCACGGGCAAGCCTCTAGGCACGCTGGGACACCATGAAATCAGCACAAAGCCCCGAGCCCTGAGCGCTTTGCAGAAGCACTGTCCCACGGGCCAGGCAGGCAGGTGAGGACCCTGGCTGCCCTGCTCCTCCAGCTTGGCAAGGCCCTGCAACCGAGCACTGGGACAGCGCACGGATCCAGGTGCGCTGAGCGCCCAGACAGCAGGCCACCAACAGGATGGCTGCATCATTGGGCTCGCTCTGCACTGCTCTCACTTCAGCCCACGTGTGTTACCTACTGAACTTCAAATGAGCTCTCGGTGACATTTTGCCCTGCCTGTGTTATGGCAGCATTATGTTTGCACAGTGGTAAAAGATGAAATTATTTGCACACATTTTTCTACTCAAGCTTTTCTTAAATTTTCTTAAATCCTTGCACTGAAATTTCTTCTGGACAATGCACTAGTTATATATGAAGCAAAAAAGGATTACTAAGAATTTCTCATAAAAGATTTGTACTTGTACTTTACAGTATACTAAAGGTGTAATTTCAAAATTATTTTTTAAATTTATGTGTAGTATTTAGCTTCTGTTCAGAATATTAATATCTCATGAGAGTGTTAAACAGTATTTGTTAAATTAGTATAAGCTATTATTTCCAGTTTTAATATTTAAATATTATAATTACACTTGCTTATGTTAATAGATCCATGATTTATGTACAGATATCTAAAACTATATTCTCTACTGTATTAGGATATATATATATATATATATATATATATATATATGAAGAGTATGAATATATAAATGAACTTAGTATTTTAGTGTAGACAGAAACCAAAAACATGATAAAAATGCATTTAAAAGAGGAGACAACATGGCTGAATAGAGAAGGAGCCTTGTTCAAAGCTCCTAGGAGAAATTCAAATAAAACATGGGTTATAGACAAGGGACTTAGTAAAATCAGCAGCCATCCTCTCCCCCCACTTGCCAATGGTTGCCTATTTGGGGAGAATGCCTGCCACATGCAGAATGTTAAAAGGAAGAAGGAGGGCTGAGGAGATGGCTCAGTGGAATAAGCGCTTCCCTGGCAAATGCAAGGGCCTGAATTCAATCCCTGGTTCTGCAAAAAAAAAAAAAAAAAGGAAGAAGGAGAAGAAAGAGGAAGAAGAACTAAAATAGCATGGAGAAGTCAGGCCAGACAGATTTGGATACAAAGACCCTTGCCTCTTCTTCCATCCTCCAAACAGAAGTTGCTAGAGCCTAGCAGTAAGTTCTGTGGACATAAACTAAAACATATACTAGCACATAGACATACTTAACTAAAGGCAAAGAATTGATATTATCCCATGCATAACATCTCACCATAGTTCAATAAAATTGAAAACTGTTGACAAAAGAAATCTCTAGGTTTCCATAAACACACTTAGGTTAAAGAATGCCCTCCTGAATGATCAATGGATCACAAATTAAATTAAATAAAAGAAAATCAAACATCCACAAGCAAAGGAAAATACAAACACAACTTACTGGAACCTGTGGGATGCAATGAAAGCTGTCTTCAGGGGAAAATTTATAGCAGCAAATTCTAAAATCAGCTAAACAGAGCAAGCCAAATTAGCAATCTTATGCTGCACCTCAAGCTCCTAGAAAAGAAAAAGCAAGTCAAGCTGAAAGCCCAAAAAAATACATAAAATTTTAAAGATCATAGTGAAAAATACACTGGATATTAACAAAAAGTATGAAGAATTAATAAAATGAAGAGTTGGTTTTTAGAAAGAATAAATAAAATTAACATTCACCAATATTATCAACAGAAGAAAAGATACAGATTCAGGCAATCGTGGTGAAAATGATGAAATCACCACAAATCCTGTGGAAATTCAGATCATTATTACCTATTTTGAAAATCTTCAGTCTTATAGGATGAAAAACTCAGATGAAAAGGACAGATTCCAAGATATATATAAATTACCAAAGATGAATTAGACATATATTAAAAGTCTGAATAACCCATTATCAGTCAATGAAATAAAAAATGCAATTAAAAACTTACCTCCAGAGAAAAGTATAAGGTCCTGATGGGCTCATGACTGAATTCCACAAGAAATTTACAGATTTAATACCAATCTACTTCAAACTCTGTAATGAAATGGAAAGTGAAGCAATTTACACTGACTCTCCTGAATGCAAGTATCATCCTGAGATGAAAGCTGGAGAAAGATGGAAGCATTTATGCATTCCCCAGGTGACAGGCATTTGGGTGTTTCCAAGAGTTAGCTATGACAAGCTGCACTGCTGTAAACATGAGTGCAATATATCACTGTGGTACGATGATTTTAGAACTTTTGGGAAAATATCTGAGAAAGAAATTGTTGTTGAGTGGGCATCCCTTCCTAGCTTTCTGAGGACTCTTCACACCGATTTCCACAGTGGTTGCACCAGTCCACACTCCCACCAGCAGTGGAGAAGTCTTCCTTCTTCCCCACCGCCCATCCAGCACTTACTGCGGGTTGACAGCCTGAACACAAGCATTCCTGGTGGGGAGAGGTGGCTCTCAGTGCTGCTCAGCGTGCACTTCTTGTGTGGCCAGTGGTGCTGGACATTTTTTCCACCCTGTGGTTTGTCTTTTCACTTTGTGCTGATTAATTTTACTGTGTAAAAGCTTTTGGATTACATGAGATCCAAGTTGTTGACTCCTTGAAGCATTTCCTATGCGATCTGAGTTTTGCTTGTGAACTCTCTATTTACACCTATGTCTTCGAGATCACCTGCCACAGGAGAAATATTTCAAAGAATCAACAACTGAAATCTCATCCTTTTTGAAAAATTTCTGCACATCAAAAGAAATCACCAACAAAGTTTAAAAGAATACAAATTGGGAGAACAATTTATCCCAATATCCCTCAGACAAAGGGCTTCTACCTGGAACATATAAAGAATTTTTAAAAAAGGCTCCCAATCAAAGATCCATTCCATAAATAAACATCTGAAATGAATATGCACTTCTCAGATGAAGAAATACAAATGGCATTTAACCCAGGTATTCCCCTTCTGGGTATTTTCCCAGAAGAACTGCAGCTATATTTTAGTAGATACATTTCTGAAATATATAACAATGAATTTTTTTAAAGCAGTTACTTTATCCATGGCTCTTATCTAAGCCTTCGTAGCTGTCAGGTCTCTGGTGTAGACTTGATTCCCAGTCCTGTAGCTCTGGGCCCAGGCCCACCCCGGCTCCTGTAGTGCACTGTGCTTGTTCCCTGTGAGCTCTGGACCACACTCCTACAGGAGCAGGCAGCCCAGGGCTGTCAGCAGAAAGAGCAGCCCTGTCTGTGCCATGCCCACCAAGCCTGTGGACCAGGGAAGGCCTGGAGGAGAAGCTCATCACTTGACCACATCACAAATCATCCTAACTCAACCTGGCTGCGAACTCCGGGACCACAGTGCGAGGGAACTACAAGGTCAGCAAACCCGGAAATGTGTCCAGAGCATGATGCAGGTTCTTCAGATCTGCAGATGGAGGCTACAGGCTGTGTAGGTGTGCTCCATGTCAGGTCCACACACAAAGGAACTGTGAGGGCTCAGAACTCAGGGATCCTGCACACCATCCACACCAGGACACCAGTGCCTCCCCAGAGCCCATACTTTTCCTGTTTTACTGGGTTTCAGCATATTTATAATTCTTTGTGTAGTTTTTATTCTTCTAAAATTATAAGCTCCAGGAAGACAGGTATCACGTCTCCTGAGTACATTATTCAAACTTCTTCACTTACAATAGCACTACTGTACAGGATATTCAAGTATGTGTACTTAAGTAAATTACTGAAAAGTTACATACAGCTTGCCTCTCATTTGTGCATTACTTCAGTTTGGAATGCTGAAAATATAAAGGGAGTCCTATACACTTCAATTTTCCACATATAGATTTATCATAACTGAGCTTGTAAAACAATTTGTCAATGGTTAATGGTGTCCTTTTCTAACTAAGTTTTAGAGATTGTTAAATAAAGTTGTCTGAGCCAGGTACTCTTTGGCACCATTCTGGCCTACACTGACTTGGCTCCCAGACCAAGCTTATACTTGCATAGCTTGTGATGAGTGAATTGCCTAAAATGTGTGGAAGACAGATGCACTGCAGGCCTTAGTGGTCAGTGAACACACCCACTAAACACTCGGAGCATTTGTATCTAGACGCTAAAGCTGCACATCCAAAGAAATGTGGGAAAGTAAAGGTGATAGAATTTGGCAACCGCTGAAATTAATATTCAAGTATTTCATCATTGACATCTTTAAATTGTCACATTTTGGAGAATGTAATCAACCAGAATTCAAATGCCATCCAAAGACATTGTGATTAATGAGAAGGCCAAGAGGGTGAAGGGCCTGGCCTTTAACTTTGCACATCTGTAGCACTCCAGGAATTTGATGCATTGAGCTTCAGACATTGCCAGAGCTTGGCAGCCTCAGCAAGGAGGGGGAATGGGGCACAAATTGGTCACGATCATAGAGGTTGTAATGACAGGGAGAAAGAACACATTGCCTGTTCCAATTTATTGTGGATATCTAAAAAATATCTCCAGGAAAGGGCAGCACACTGATGCCAAGTAGAGTCCCATGTATCTCACTTAAATTTGATTACTGTTAATATGTCAGACAAAGTTGATCTACATACATGAAGAGCATTTAAAACTTTGTATTGTGTAGCAATTCTCAGCTTATATGGAGAGGTCTCCCTTTTCCTCATCTTGGTCCAAGAAGTTCATATTTGTAATTCCATGGAGAAGTTACTGGAATTTTATGGCTAATTCCAATCTGCCACCTCCAGTGCAACCCATGGTGAGGATAAAGACACCAAAGCGTATTTGTAGTTGTGGGGCGACCAGGGGTCCTAAGTCCAGCTAGGATGATACCTGACCAAAACAGAGGCCCTGAGCCAGGGATGAACCCAGACTTTATTAATTTGTGGAATGACAGGAACATTGTCAGGAAAAGGCGCTCTCAGACTCACACAAGACCACTCTCATGTTAGCTGGAGCAGTTTATTGATGGCAACTGGCATGTGCTGGGCTATTCAGTAGACCTGAACAGAGCCGTGAGCATGTGGGGATGAAGGAAGGGGAGTCATCAAGTGTCCCTGGCTGGGCCAGGTGTCCTGGGCACAAGTCCACAGTCCTTGAGGCAAGCCGAAACAAAGCTATATGTGTAACCAGCCAGGTGCAGACAGCCAAGGCTAAGTCTTTGCAGCACAGTTGTAGCTGGCACATCTTGGAACATCAGAAGAGGTGCAGTTAAAGGGGGCCCACGCTGGGTGCCTTAACATGGAGGAAGGAGTCGCTTGAGGATGAGTGACTGTGCGAATGGCTGGGAGTATATGAATGCTGTGAGCTGGGCCAGGCAGGAGGCCGTGTTCACCTCTGCACACACAGAGGAGGATCTGCAGAAAGAGTGGTCTCCATAACCTGACTTGAGGTAGCACCTACCAGTCTGTGGTCAGTACTTCAGTTCCGATGTGTAGTTTTCTATGCCTGGGGAAGTTAGCCTCTTGTCTCATACCTGTGTGAGCATGGGTTTCCACTGGCTTGCACATGCTTTGGAGGAGCTATGGGGTTAGGGGGCAACACTGACCTGTCAACTTTCTTCAAAAGTACATATCAGCACCTCTACTGGACCAATGTCTATTGCTAAAGCCAACTGAAGGAATAAGGAAATGTCCTACATATCAATACATGGCAATAAAGCTAGGTTTAGCCAAAATGGTGATGGTCACTCTTCTTTCAAGGACAGTCATCCAGGTGGTCCTCCACAAACTTATAGAATGCTACAAAATCAGTGAAGAGATCTCCTGTGTCCCCTTGGCCCATCTTTCCACTGGGTTACACTTTGAAGAATGCCAGAATACTTACCAGTGCTAAGGCCTTAATATCAGCAGCATATACTGAATTAAAATGCAAATTCTGATTGGCTCTTCTTAGATGTTCTGGTGGCCCCGTGCCTACCATGGTGCAACCCAGGACATTGTAAGATTTTCTTTTGTCTTGTCCTCTTAGCCGACTATAATGTAGAAGGATCTTTATTGCCTAAACTTTACTCTTACCTTGACATTTGAAGGTGGCTGGGGAAATGGTCTGTAGAATCTCCGTCAATTCTTATTTCGCTTTGTTTCCTGTTGGTTAAACTGGGACTATGCCGAGAGGCAAGTCATCCCTAAATGTTTCATACTAGTCAACACAGTGATGCCAAAAGACAGTGCTCAAAATTCAAAGCTCAAACCACCTAACTAAAGTAGAATCTTTCCAGGGTCTCCAGTTACAAAGTCAAGATCTGCCCTTTGTTGTTCTAGATGTTTTGAGAGAAGTGCTACCTGAGTGCCCTGTTCCTGGTGAAATTCTCCCTCACTGACTTGGCATCAGTAGCTGGTAGATTGATGATTTTGCATGTCCTTCCCATTTGTCAGTGGGATTCATCTACAGAGAAAAGCTCTGACTTATCATTCAGTGTTTATTTTGGTATCAACTTGTGGGTGACTATTCTGTTTTATCGTTTGTCATCCCTTGCTACCACTCTCATATTGTTCTGGAGGTGTTCTGGCTATTATCCCAGCATCTCTGCTGTGTGTTCTCTTGCCTAGCTCTGGGCTCTGATTACTGAATGCCAGGAGAGAGAAGGCAATGTCCCAGGAGGAGGGACGCTCCACACGCCTACAGTTCCTCACCTCTCACCTTCCCATGTGGACACAGGAGACTGCGCATAGCCCACACAGAGCCCGGTGCTGATGGCGCGTTCACATGCATGTGTGAAGACGTGGTCGTTCTGTATGTTCACCTTGACCTGAATTCTGCCACCACCCAGGCTTCCCTCCTGGCCTCTTTCTTCCCTTGATCTAACTTCTTTTTCCACCAACTGGAGGTAAATATCTTTTTACCATGTCACACAGATACTTTCCAGACTCATGAGCCATACTCCTGCTGCAAACAGACTCACCCAGGAAAACACAGTGCTGGAGCACAGGGCTCTGTGTCATCTTGTCACGGAGCCTGGGATGTGTTGTCCTCACCTTCACAGTGTCCTGTCAGAATGTGGTTACCCTGGGTTATAAGGTCAGCTTTTCTCATCATGGCCCTGTTCAGGTTAGTCGTTGTGCTACAGGTAGGTTCATTTGTCATAGTCTCTATCCTATCTCCCACAGAGTACTTGGGTTTTTATAATGCAAAAAGTTTGTTTCTGTGATGTATTGTTGTGTCACATTTGAAATGCATGGGGTGCTGCATCCCTGAGCAGAGTTTCATTGAGAACAGTAGATTTCCCCATGGCCAGTGTGCATGTGTGTTGTGGGGGCTGCATGCACTCCCAACTGTGGGCTACCTGTGATGACTTCTCCCAAGCCAGAAGATCATACTAGTGCAATATCTCAGAATCAATGTTTGGCTAGCCTTCCCCTTAGAAGAATATATTTAAGACCCATGCATATTGTGGAATGTATCTGTAAGCTTCCTCTTTGATCATTCAAGTAGTACTGATGTCATTTATGGATGTGTGATACCTTTGTTCTATTAGGTGAAGAACATTTAAATTGTTCCCACTTTGGGGAAATTACAAGGAAAGGTTCTATTCCACTTAGTCTTATTTGTATCTGTGCTTTCCTTAAATATTGCTTTACTTCATTTTGATTAATTTTCAACTTCAATTTGTTTTTACAGTGAAAAATAGAACTTTAAGGAGCTTCTTGATTTATTCTAGTAAAATATAATTGTAACCTGACTCCAGAGCTGCTGTAGTAAATTTTTAAGACCAAATTTTCTGTGTTAAGTTCAATCCCTGGGACTAAAAGGAAAAATGGCTTAAATCAACAACTTCTGACATTGCCAGCCCTATGGATAACCCACTGCTATTATGGACCATTGGACTATACTGGAATTAATTTGTTGAATTCACACACCTACAGTATCAAAATGGCAATGGAATATCCATCTCTAACAAAACTAAACAAAAACAGGACACAAAGGAAGGACCATATTGTATTGGTATATATAAAATAGTCAGGATATATATACAGCTGCTCTCTCTTAATTCAATAAGAAAGATTTGTACTAATAGTGTTTGGACAGGATACCATGTCTGCATCTTGTACTATGAATAACCACTAAGAAGATAATTACTATCTGTTTCTCAATAAAATTAATAATAATAAACAAGAAACCTAAAGAAACCACATTTCTCTCATTTGAAACCTTTTATGATAAGATCATTTAAGAACCACCTGAAGTTTAATCATATGCAATGGGAAACATTTTATTGTTTCCTCAAGAAACACTGAATATTTTATAAAAACTATTGAAATAAATATTTATAATGTTTTTATTTCTAAAATAGGATTCATTTTAAGAATGTGGTTACTAAATAAGTTTCTAAATTCTTCACAAAAGTTTGTGTTGATATTGAAAAAACTTCTTATCCCTGTACTCTGAAATACATATCTCAATGGTAAGTTATTTTATACAACCTATTCTAGTCCAATTCCACAAAACTACGCAGAAGCAGAGAAGATAAGGCTTGTCTTGAAGAACTCAGCCACTGTCTATTCTTCCTTGTAAGATTCCATTTCAAAAACCACAAAGAAATTTTTTAAAAAGTGGCTGCAATCTCACCAAACAGTGCTTAATAATTTTAAAAACTACAATGATGGAATGGCTACAAGACCAGCAACCATGGAAAGATAATTTTAATAATCCTTTCATTATCTGCACCCTGGCATTTTCTATTCCATAAATGAAATTTTAATTTATTATTATTATAATAAGTAAAATTAATGTCCTTGTTGCAGGCCAGCTTTTCTCAACTTCAATTAAATGTCAGCATGACTTTTGTGCATAAAGATGTCCACAGAAAGATCAAGTGCACTGTTTCCATCAACTTCATAGTATTGCATGTTGCTATCTGTTTTTGTAGATGATGCAAAACACTGTAGCCGAGGCTTGTGCAGTTTTTCCTTGCACTGTTTCTTATAAAATGGGTCTGAAGATGTTATAGGCTTTATTTGGCAATTAGCGTCATTTAAGAATGATGATAGCAACGCCAGTTTTGTTATGCATAATTTGCAAGCAGCTAGTACAGCTTTTAAGTTTCATCAAATGACCTTTGAAATTCTCAGTGAAGTGAAGTAGTATCACATGACCTAGAGGTGGCTTAGCACCCCTTGAAGAATTTCTAAGTTTGATCTTTGAAACTAGAAGTGCTTTTACCTTGAATAATCATTAATATAAAATAATGTCTGCTTTTTCGTGGTAATATAGAGCTCTTTTTAAGTGCCCCAAAGACATGACACATAACCACATAAATGTTAAACTTAAATGTTGAAAAAGGAATCCCCTTATTTTACTTCAGCTACCATCAAACAATACTCAACCCTTGTGAAGTAAGAGACTTACAGTTTGCACTATGTCTGCTTTTACATAACTGATAACAAGTTTTTAGAAAAATAATTGGCATAGATGAGAGTAATCAAGGTTACTGTAACATCCTCAACCTGTCATGAGCTGAAAAATGAGAAACATGTGAATAAAGCCCAGTTTGGTTGTCAAATTTCTGTGAGAGTTCCAGACTTCTCTTCAGTGCAGCTCGACAGTGCGTGCTGGGTCTTCTCTTGCACATGGGATAACTTGGCACTTGAGGGCTCTCATTCCCATCCTCTTAGAGACTCTGGTGTGCTCTGTTGACATCTGGCCAACATGAGCTCCGACCTCTATGTTTTCTCTGATGTCCAGTTTAGTTGTTGTGAATCTGTACTCCAAACTATCTTCTCTTATTTTGGAGCCTCTCAAGGCTCCACATCCCAGTGTAATACATTCCCAGCATGAGGGATTAGATGTACCTCCCTGAAAGTCTCCACCATAGACCAGTGGCTTTCCTACATATGGCCTTAGCCTGGCTTGTCTTCAGTTCAGGATGATCATTCCTCACTGTAAGTCATAATCTGCTTCTACTTCCTACTTTGACTGTGCTGCGATGAACCCCCAGAAGCCATGCACTCCTGTGGTTCCACGGCTGGTGTGCTGAGGTCAGGGCTGCTTTTTCCCAGGAAGCAGTGACGTGCTGCCCTCTCCCTCCAGGTTCTCCAGTGGGCAGAGCAACAGCACGGCAGCCCAGGCAGTCACCACATGGCAGAACTCCTTCTGTGTAAGAACTAAATGAGACTTGCACATCTGGCCATGCACAGGGCTGCCCTGAAGGCTCAGACATTTCAGGTGGAGCAGGCTGTGCTGCAGGGACCGGAAGAGCATAGCCTGCCCTGACAGAGAAGGAGTCCTCCTGCTGCGCACACATACCCTGGCTTTCTAGGCCTGCTCTGTTTCTGTACCAATGTGAGCTGATGGATCTTGGCCGTGGTCCATTAGATGCAGGACACATGATGAGGCCAAAACCTTCCTCCACCTCAAAATCTGCCCCACTGTCCAGACCCTCAAAGCTCCACTGCCTCCACCACTCCTACCTTCACCTCCCATTCTGCACCTCTTGAGTTTCTACTTCGAGTGTGTATTCTGCCTGGGGCATTCATTTTGCCATGAACTAGAGTGCAAATATGACTGTACTGTCCATTGGAGAGTGATGTGTGATATTCATGCACAGCAAACAGAAATACAAGACAACACCCAGATTTGGACACAGATTGATTGGGATCATTCCCATCATATCAGACCCTGATTTCTAGAGGCCTGGAATTTACATGACGTAAGCAGGCAGGAAGTCCAGCAGCAAGATGGCTTGGCCTGTCCACTGGGGCTCAGTTATACAACGTGCATCATGGTGACAGCCATTTCTAGGAGACAGGAATCACGAACCAGAATAGGAGCTATTACCTCAATAGCAAAAAATCTGGACTGTACATACTGCAAGGGGATGCTTTTCCTGCTACCAAAAAGTCTAAGCTATATCAGTAAACAAGCACACAAGGATATAATTTTCTTTATTTTATTAAAAGAATAAAAAAGCTTCCAGCCAACCAAGGCAGCAAAGTCTCACCATTAGTGACTTGAGCCTTCTCCCTCAGGTCAGCTCTGCAATTTTGGAAATTTAAAAACACAATTTGGAGGTATTAATGGGAGGACAGGGCATCTGTGGAGATACAAAGCTCCACTGCTCGTGACCAGCGTGCCATTGGGTTGCTATGGGGTCCCCTGCTTCACAATACCCTCTACAACCCCCTGTCCTCTGTGCCACTCTAAACTCCAATAAATTCTCTGAAGATCCTGCTCCAAAGAAAAGCCTCAGACTTCAGAGATGCCAGACTTTTAGAATAATGTACAGTCCTTTCTACTTGTCTGTTGGATGGTTTTCTTATGACAAAGTGGCCATGCTTGCCAGGCCTATCTCTCTACCTAGGAAAGGAAGAATAAGCCCACCCTTCATAGACCATCAGACCCTCCCTGGGCTCTGACAGCAGGTTCCCCTCTCCAGAGTATCTGCATGTGAGTGTACGTGTATGTGCATGTGTGCGTGTGTGTGTGTGTGTGTGTGCATGTGTGTGTGTGTGTGTGTGCGTGTGATGGGCCAGTCCTAGTTCCTAAAATCTCCTGGCCTCTAGCACTTCTTCTGTTCTTTTGAAACTCTTGAGTCCAAATTAGAATAAGGAAATGAGAGTAAAATTAGTGAAATTTTAAAGTTATTATCATGCCAAGTGGCAACAATCAAAATCACACTGCAGTCATTAGTAATAACTGAGTTATTAAGTAGCATTTCTCACACTCACAGACAGTATGAACTAAACACATGTGCATTTTGAGCAAATTAACAGAAAAGTATTCTTTGTTTAAATTTCTAAAAAGTTCTGAGAATGACTTGTTTGAAATATATATCTAGAATTATGGAGAAAATGTGAGCTATAACTTAATTTCTAGGAAAAATGTTTATATAGTTTTAAAACAGGTAATATATTTTATTTTGTTTAATAGAAAATTTGCATCTCTTAGGCTGGTGAGGTAGCTCAGTGGACAAAGCACCTGTTCATTCAAGCACAGACACCAGGTTCAATCCTCAGTACCACATGTCATGCTGGCCCCGACCCCAGGCATGTTGAACCAGCCACCAAGTCCAGGCATGGTGGTGCATGCCTGCAATTCCAGCAATGGGGAGGCTGAAACAGGAGGATCACTATGAGTCTGAGTTGTGTAATGAGACCCTGTAACATATATATATATATATGAAAATTTTCATTCCTAATTCCATCTGCCTCTCTACTGTTTGATATTTTGAGGTAGGCTTTCACTGTGTGGTCCAGGCTAGCCTCAAGTGCATGTGATCTGGCCTGCATCCCCATGCCCCACGCTAATCCTACTTTTTAATCATTGTATTATGAGCTCAGGCATCCGCCTACTCTCACTAACCTGAAGGCTGTTCTGAAATGCTGTAGCCCCACCAAAAGCTACTTGTGGGTAAAATGGAGCATTAAGAATAAGTCATGAGAGAAATTGGGTTTTCATTTATAACAAAATTAAAACAGTGAATTGGTGTGCAATTGCCACAGATGCTGTTTCCCTACCTGAGCCAAGGAACTTAAACAGAGTTGAACCTCCATTGATGAACTCAGCTCTCCCCACAGCTTCAGTCCCACACTGTTGCCCATGAGGTCACTTTGAGCCCAACAATTGAGTTTGATTTACTTCTCATTTGACTCAGGTTATAGCCAAAATAATGGAGAGAATCAAGTTTGTGAACCAAGGTACCACTATATATTTTAAAAAAAAAGAATTTAAAAGTTTCATTTGTATTAAGGGAAACAGTTGATAAAAATTATAATTTAAACTCCTTGAAAAAATTAAACATTCTGCTAATGAACCACTGATGTTTCCAGTTTGCTTTGTTATTAAAATTATTTAACTTCAGGAATTTCAAAGGTAAAAATTAATGACATTCACTTGGGAATGTTCCCAAAAGTAAAATATTATATTGTCACTCTACTATTGTACTTAAATCTCCAGATTGAGTATATTTCATGCGCCAGAGGGACAGCCAGTGTTTCAAGTCCTTGTCATATCCCACAAGGATACTGGCCTGTGGCTCAGTGCAGAAGAGGCTTACGCTTGCTCTTCTCTTCCAAAACTTACACATTAATGATGACATTCAGGAGCAAGCCCAGTTCTTTACTTCACATGTCTTTTACAAATGAGATTTTAAAACTCCTTCCAACTTTCTCAAAGCACAGATCTAACTCTTCCAATTATGAGACTTCAAATAGCTGCAATGGAAAGAGCTACAATTGACTCTTTTCAGAAACTAAAAAACCCCTAAAAATCATATAACTTAAAACAAACAAATAAATGAAGGATGGATGTTCTGAAGCCAATGCCAGAGAGAAGACACTAGATCCAAGCTGCCCTTCAAGTGGCTCCTTCCCAGGAACATGAGCTGGTTTTCCCAGATTGACTCTTCTGGCCAAAAATCTCCAGCTAAAGGCGGGTAATCACACCACAACTTTAGCCTCCTCAGAGGCCAGGGTGATAGGATGTAGGCTCCTTACGCGCCCTGGCAGGAGCCTGCAGAACCTCACAGGAGCTGCCAGAATGGACCTGCCCGCTGGGTCTCCTGGAGGTGTCTGCTAAGTTTCACTGTGTGGAGTGAGCGGAAGCCACAGGAGTCAGAGCACAAAAGAGATAGCATCTGGAGCTGGAGCCGCCAGGAAGAAGCGGTGGGCTCAGGCCCTCACACTTCACAGCTAGGGACCCAGAGAGCTAGTGTGGTATAGGACGAAGACAGCTCTCGGTTCATCTTTTGTCTTGGAGCCGCAAGATCCCCAACACACTCATCTGCCATGACTGCATGTGTGTCACCGCTGCTGAATGCAGTGGAAACACCTGCTTTTTGCTGAATTGACGTCAAGCAGTACAGAATGATTTAATATGCACACTAAGCAACCCAACCTGCAGAGAACAAAACACAAAAAGGAAAAGAATAAATGATAATGAATTGAATTTGACAGGCAAATGTTTTCTTTCTTTGATTATAATATATTTACAGCACACAAAACCAACATACAGAACACATGAGGAATTACTATGATTAAGAATTTATAGACATAGACACACTGTAGGAAGAATATTTTCAAATCAAACATAAGATAATAGTATCCAGAATATATAAAAATCTCATCAATAGAAGTCAAACAAATTTAAAAAATAGACACAGGACTTATAGACATATTTTAAGGAAGGAAATACCGGTGTCCAGCAAACACAGGAGAAGATACTCAGCGTCACTGGATCTCAGGGGAATAAACCTCAGAATCACTAAAGTAACACTATAGGGAACTGGATGGTAGGATTAAAAGAATGTACCCTAACTGAGGCTTGTATGAAACTGTAACCATTCTTTGGCTATAGGAACTTACATGCTAAGATCACTGTGGAAACAATGTAACAGTTCCTCAAAATTTTGCAGGCCAGTACTTTAGCAAGTTCACTCTTGCCTCACAGCACTAAGATGGGGACCCTCACAACAGCTGTGGGCAATGCTCCTAGGAGTATATTACAACAGTTAACAGGTGATAGCAACTCAGAGGTCACTGAACAATGAATGGACCAAGAAAGTGTGGTGTGCATGCAACTCTGAATAGGATTTAATCTACAGGCCTATGAAGATCAGACACACACAGCAACATGGATGAGCTTGGAAACACACTAAGTGAAATTAAGCAGGCTCAGGGAGAGGGTCTTTAAAATTTTACTTATGTAAGGAATCTAGAACAGGCCAATTTGGAAAGCAAAAATAGCACAGTAGGGGAAACGAGGGCCATGGGCTATAGACAGTGCAGAGTATACGGTGACACAGAATTTCTGTCTGGGACAAGGAAGGAAATGGCCAAGGTCTCATACTGATGGAGGTGCTCAGGCCGTTTGGGTGCTCACATAAGGCATCAACAGCGTGATGATCTGTCGTTCCACATGCACAATAGAAAACAAAAAGAAATGTGGGCTGAGACACAGCTGCACTGCACTGTAGCAGCACAAACCTCACCAGTTGCCAGTGTTAAAAATATCCAAGAACAACCATCTATCTAACATACGATTTTGCAGAGACCCTACACATCTTCTCAATTCATTAGGTTTTGGTAACAATGCCAGGAGGGAATTTTCTAAAAGAAAGAACATAATTGCATCTCAGTTTGTCCAATGCATAATTAAGGCCACTTTGCCCCACCTTCACACTAAGCTATATCACAAGGGACTTCTTATTTTAAGATAGTCTTGCAAAATCACTGAGTTGCCAGACAAGGCTTGAACTTGCAATTCTCATGTCTGAGCCTCTCAGCTGAGATTACAGGCATTTATTTTTCATTTACTTATACGACATGTTGAAGATCATATTTAATTATTAGAGGAATATACAGCAAAAGTACTGATTGATTGATTTCAGTACAAGGGATTAAATGTCACTGTGGATATTCACACTATGACATAGCCTCAGAGCTTATTGAGTGAGCCAAATAGCTCAGTGGATTAAAGTGCCTGAATGCAGGCACAGGGGCTGGGGTTTGATCCTCAGGCCTGCTGTACAAGTTCCATCTCTGGGTGCGCTGAGATAGCAATTGAGGCTGGGCATAGTGGTGCGCACCTGTAATCCCAGCTCTTGGGAGGCTGTAAAACAGTCTGATCTAGTAGTGAGACCCTGAATACTCTGTAGAACCTTCCCCAAAATACAAAAAAAAAGAACTTATCTATCTATTTATTGAGAAACAGTCTCTCTGAGTCATTGAAGTATCTGCCAGACTCAAATTTGTGATCCTCTTGCCTCAACCTTCCAGAGTACTAGGACTAAAGGCATGGACCACCATAACTATTTTGGAAAAACAACAACAAAAAACTTATTATATCTTGAAATAAATCAGAAGGCAGACACCCTGTACCAAATACATAAATTTAAAACAAAGGCAGCTGAGACTCTGATTTTCTTTTAAAGTGTTTTAGCTCTAAATAAATTCATTATATTTAATTCAACTGGATCACATAGACTCTCTATTCATTCTTCTGGTCAACTCTAGGTATATTTACCTTCCAGACAGGAAGTTGGTTGGCTAGTATTTGGGCAGTGCCTTCTCCTCCCTGCTGTTGAGCTGTCACCATTCCTCTTATCAGAGCTCAACTCAGGCTGTACTCTATCCTCATCAACCCCCATACTGACATAAGATATTTTGAGGAAACAGCTTAGTGTCCAATTTATGAATTCCTCTGTTTTTTCTCTTACATGTACTGAAAAATGAACCCAACTGGTTACTATTTGTACAATATGAAAGATAACAAAGCTATTTCTTTCTTTTTCCATATTGTTCATATCACAAATCATTCATGTCTGTAAATATCTATTTTGAGAATAAAATTAGAAGGAAAAAGGTTTCCTTCTCTAATTCCTTTGAAATTATCCTCTAAAACAAAGTCCACAATGTTCTGGTTGCTTGTTTGTTTTCCCAGATTCAAGTATTTCCTATACAAAAGTAAAAATAGGCAAGAAATTCTTTGTTTTAAATACAAGAATAAGATTAGGAAAAAGCATCAATAAAACCACAAGGTTAATGGCACAAAAAATTGTGAACATAAGTTCATCCTGACAGCAGAAAAACAAAGAAATTTCTGGTGGCATTTCTGCTTGTGGCTGTTTAGTGGCTGATGTTTTACATGATGTCCCTGCAGGCAACGCAGAAATTGACAATTGCCTCTGACTGGTTTCCTTAGGTTCTGACAGCTAATTGAGAAGACAGAACTTCACAACCTGTAAGGAAATTGTGTCATTCATTCCTTTATAATTAAGTTTCTAGACTTCTAATAAACCCTATTAGCAGAAGTTGTGATTCTGGGCTCCTTGGAGTACACGGGCATCTGGCAGTTTTTGTTTTTCTCTGTCATCTTTAATGCCTTCCCTCTGCCTCCCCAATGCCTGCACTGCCAAGGAAGAGTAGAAGCAGAGGTAAGTGAAGCTGGGACAACACAGAGGCATGCCTCACAGCCGCAGCCAACTGGTGAGTACTCAGAGCAAGCACAAGGGAGACAAACTCAGCCGCTAAAGCCTCAGAGGTAGACCAGCACCATCAGTCACAAGTGTCACTTAAAACTGGCATCAGCAACTCCACACCAAAACATTGCAAAACTAGACAAACACACATTCTTGGTATATGGGCACAGTAGGAGTAACTAATGAAAATAAATAGCCTGAATAGAGCAGCAGCCAGAAATGAGACTGAATCAGTGATCAAATGCCCCCTCATCCAGGAAAAACCACACAGCTTAAGTGCCAACTGCCACCAAGCTTTGCAGAAGACACAGCAGCTCTTTAATTATTCTAAAACTAAGGAAGAGGGAATTCTTCAGAATATATTCTGCCAGCCAGCATTTCCATGTAGCTGAAATCAGGCACATACACTGACACACACACACACACATGTACACACTTGTGTACACATACCTCACACACACACAAATGCACACACACACACACAGCAAAAGCCACTAGTTTGGAAATGTGTATATGCGAAAATCTCATTCCCTAGAATCGAGCGAGATCCACCTCAAGGAGGCTTTCCATGCCTCAGTCAACAAATGTGATCACATTCAAAGGTCAAGGCACTAGAACTATATTCTTTTAATAGATACAGAAATATCTGTGACAAAATTCACTATAAATTCATCAGAAAATGCTAAATAAACTCAATATTCAGTGATACACGTCACCATGATAAGGATCATCCTTAAAGAGTTATGGCTGACATTACACTGAATGTGAAGAAGCAGGCCCTCTCTTGAGACCTGCCATGCAGGACTGGTGCTAGTGGGCACCACTTTGACATGACACTGGAAGTTGTCTGCAGAGAGTTTAGGCAAAAGGTAGAAATACAAGGCATCCAAACTGGAAAATAGGAAACAGATTTTAACTATTTGAGAGAACATCATTTTGTATATTGAAAACCCCTGAGACCTCCCCCCCACAAGAAGCCATGTGAAATAATCCACAAGTCTAGCAAGGTTGCTAATTGCAAAGCTGACACACAAAGGTGTGTGCTGTTTCTATGAACCAAGTGAAGGTCACACAAAATGTAAGTGCTGCAATTATAAAATAACTAAGTGACCAAATTAATGAGTTCATATATAAAGCAAAGATATGGAAATTATATGTACAGCTACTGCCACTTCTGCTTAGGTACAGAAAGAATGAGGAGAGAAGAATTTTATTTGGTAAAGACACAGAACTTGCACAAAGGCACAAGATTAGTGAACAACGACCACTCCTCCTGGGCAGGTTCCAGGGAAGCAGAGGCACTGGGGCTACTAACGCTGCCACCTCGCGTGCACTGGCCCTCATCTGGCATGGAGGTCCCATCCAGACGTGCTCCAGATTGTGAGGATGAGCGAAGAAGCAACGCGATATTTAGTCAGCGTTCATAAATATTTTAAGGCTTTATACCCCTTGTGACACTCTTATCACTTTTAAAAACATTTCTAACATTCTTATCCACTTCCTAAGCTCGTAAACTTACATAATTTTAACAACATACATACACTGTCCTGTACTACAAAATCCTACAATGTAGCAAAATAAAATTTGGACAAATAATTTAGTTGACTATTTTTTTTAAACCCATGGAACAGTGAGTCCGCGAAAGCCCAGCTACAAGGTAGCAAGGGACTGGGGTACACATGAATGTTTTACCTGAGGCATCCAAATATTTTAAAGTTAAAGATGAGTTTCAGAATGCCCTAGCTTTACAGTTGTGGGGTTGTTTAACATACTTCTTTCGTAAAAAAGTCTATGTGCCTTCCTCTAGACTTGTGTTCATGAAACAGAAGTGCAAAAGGGTCCCGAAGCAAACACCATGCCTGATCTCACCTGCAAGTCTGCAGGGAGAGATAGGGCTACAGGCAGCTCCACGCTCATGGTGGCCAGACTTTTATTATAGAACATTTCTCCTTCCAAACTCTCCAGCTCATACCAAGTTACATGTAAATTTTTTTTCTATTATAATAACCAGTGTCTCAGAATTTCTACAAAAGGGGCAAGGGAGATGGCTTAGTAGAATAAGTGCTTCCCTGGCAAGCACAAGGATCTGAGTTCAATCCCCAGTTCTTCCCACCCCCAAAATGAATTTCTACAAAAAAGGAACATGAAATATTCATTTGACATTTTTATATTTTTATTATTATTATTTTAATGTACCTTGAACAGGGTCTCACTACACATCTCAGGCTCATTGTGATCCTCCTATTTTCATCCTCCTTAATGCTGGGATTATAGGCATGTGCCACCATACCTAGTCTCTGTGGCTGGCTCGGCACACCAAGGAGTGAGACTGCAGTGGCATGTGGTGCCAGAGATCGAACTCCAGTCCCTACATTTGTCCAAGCAGGAACTTAGTTTGCTGAGCTATCATGCCGGCCCTGGTATATTTTTAGAATTATTTTACTGCCACATTTGGGTTAGGACTACAAAAACACCTAGCACGAGCTACATAAATAGGCTGAGCATCAGACAAGCCACAAGAGGAAAGCATGGATTCAGCTGCAGCTCCTTTTGGTCTTGGCTGCTCTGTTGCTCATACTCACAGGTTGTGCTACACTCAGATGGGATCTATTCTCTTCAGGGTGTTAGAAATGTTTGCTTTAGCAGTGAATAAACCCATGTATTTTTTTCTCCCAAGATATTCTTTCATGGCTTCTACCCCGTGGAGGTTTCTCTTGTGTGGTTTTGCAGCATTCAGTGATTTGAGGGCCACATGAAAGTGCAAGCCACACTGTTTTCCCTAAATATCTGGGTTTTGCTAGATGGCCTTATAAAATTCCCAGCAGTGACTTCAGCTGTGGCCTTGGTACCGAGACTAATGTGGTGCACACATACATACATCTTTATAAATATATGCATTTATATCTCACGACAGCCAGAGGGAAAGGCTGCCACTAGAGTTCAGGGCTGCCACTCCCATGGCTGCCCACATTCTGGGAGCCCCTTTGTTCTGCAGGCGGCTTATGGAGGCCACATGCTGTGCGCAGCCTTGGCAGTGCCTTATCAGCAGCGCCTTTTGAAGCTGTCATTGAACTGGGGACCGAGGACTGATAAGCATTCGTAATACCCCTGCCTTTCTCCCTCTGGCTTTCAGCTTTATTTTTGGACTCTTTATCTCCACTTAGGTTGTACAATCCAGACAATTGCAATTCTCCTTGCCTTCAAAAGGGTGCTTATCCGGCTTGTAGAGGTGTGTAGGACTTCTTGTTAACTATCTATTTTCTAAAATAATCAATACTTTATTGTAAATGACCTCGGGCTTTACTTGGAAGTCTTCAGTTTAACTTCCTTGAAGTTAAACCCATCACTGAAAATGTTTCCATTGTCTCTGCAGGCTGAGGAAGGGCTCGAGGTGAGTGCTCCACGCTGCTGCTGCACTCCGCACTTGTGTCTGAGTGAAACCTGCAGGGCACACGGAGACCCACACAGCCACTGGCAGCTGAGGCTCAGCAAAACAAATTGCAAAATGCCCATGAGTGATGCTTAATAATAACCAGGGTCTATGTTTTTTTTAAACCCACAAAACAGTTTTTATATTTAAAACTAGTATATAAAAACTGCTTTGTTTTTATGAAAATAAGTATCCTATTTTATCAAAAATAAGTATCCTAGCATCTAAGTGTCTAAAGGATGTTTATTGCCAAATTCTTACAGAAACTTGTCATTGAAATCAGGTTAGGTTTGAAATTAAGATGGTAAAAGCCTTTTATTCTAATTTAAATGTAAGATTATCTTAAATAAATAACCATCATTGATGATAAGTAGGCTTTAAGCAAAGCACGTTATCTGCTCTGTGTCTGTGTGTTTGGCTTCTTTTTTCTTTATACTTTTACTTCCCTCAGCATATGCTTTGGAAGATGTGTGCCTCAAACAATGTTGGCTTAAGATTATATGCTAGAGTACCTGTCTGTGAGGCTGCGTATAGGAGGAAAAGAGCACACATGTGTGTGTGAGTGAGTGTGTGTGTGTGTGTGTGTGTGTGTATGAAAGAGAGAGAGAACAGAGGCAGAGGCAGAGACAGAGAGAGTAAGAACACACTGCTAATGCCACCATCCGTGCACTGCAAACTGGCCAGGAAGTGGGGGTGATCAGTTAATTGCAAAGTCCCTGGGCACATGCAGAGCCCTCTGGAAGCCCTGCACTTGGACCCAGAGGACAGGCCACCCGCCATTCCTCTCAGGAGACCTGGAGCCATCTTGGATGGGAGACCCTGGCCTGATACCAGCCAGAGGAGACATGAGAATGGCATCTCCATGCACAGACTCCTGTCCCTTTCTGGTGGCTCACGCCGTTCCTGGAGACTGGCCTTCTTTTCTTTTTCCTTCTTTTACTTGGCCAGAAGTCAATATGCAGAGCACATCCCTTTCCTGTCTCCAGTAAATGTAAATCCTACTACCTTTTGCAACTGTTTCATCCACCTCTTTGTTCAAGAAAGGAAAAACCTAGAACCTACCTCTGCGGGAAACTCTAGCACCCAGAACCCTATAACACTACGACCTAGATAACCCTGTGGCACTGAATGGTTCTCTTCTGGACTGTTTCCTCTGTTGTCATGGATTTCACAGTTGGCCATCTGAAACAACATGCTCCACCAATGTTTTGGATTCTTTTAAGGGAAGAATATGTGTCTTCCTCGTCATTCAAATTTGCCAGGCAAAACTCTGCCAATATAATGTTAAAAATTGTTTTTGCTTCTAAAATCATAACCAGATACCTCTAATGGTGTTTGCTGAATTTACACATGTAGCCACCATTAGTGCAAATTCCACAGGCCCCAAGCCCAGCAGCCTCCTCTGTCTGTGCTCAGGTTGCAGGTCCTCGGTACACTGAGTCCTTCCTCCTCCCACAGATTCCAGCTTGTCCCAAACTGCATTCTCCTTCCTGTTAAGCAAATTTTTTTCTTGCTTTACTGGGAAAGCACCACCACCACTCTGAGCTTTTCTTCTCCAAATGGAGCACAGCAGTGCCTGTCTTGATTCCCGTAGTTTCTGGTCGGGACAAGGGGGCTCTTTAGTCCTGAAAGAGGATGGCACCCGTGTCCAGCTTTCTGCTGTAAACCGGTACGCAAGCAGGGGGTCCCACCGCAGCCGCAGTAACAGGCACGATGTCCAGCACACTCTTAAATCTAGGACTAAAAGCTTATAGATGATGTAAGTTCCTGTATCTCACGTTATGAAAGTATCAGACATTGAACTTTCTCTTTTCCTGTCCTATTTCTTAGAGCAGAATGTACAGTGAGCATATTCCTGAGGGAGAAAGCGCTCTAGTCACCAGGCTCCTAACTGAAAATTCATCTTTAAAAATGCATTCGCACGATCCCTTTCACTTTCTCTGTGGGCGTCAAATACAGCATTCCGCCTGGCCCTCGGCGACCCTCCCCCGCCCCAGCAGGCTCTGTGCAGGAGCGCCTCTGTGAGCGCGCAGGGGTGGCACCCCGGACAGGAGCGGGTGGGAAACGCTCCCTGCGTCCTTCTGGAGGTGCTCCGCAGTGGAGGAGCCCAACACGGAGGCTTTCCTCCCGCCCCATAGGCGCTGCTTACTCCACTGTGGAGGGGGAATTTATAAACCTAGAAGCAAGCATTGATTAATTTCTGAACTCTTTCTGAACACTCAGGCATTGTGCTGAAAATCTATCTTCCTTTTTTTCTTTTGGAGCCTAGTAATGTAGGACTGATGGGGTTCCAGCCATCAGCGGGCGACCTCGGCAGCTGAGGGGGGACGCTGACAGTCACGAGCCTTTCTGAGCCTGATTTCACCTACAAATTTTACTAAGGTTAGACATTTTCAGCGAGGATCCATCCGTCTTTCAAGCACAGAAAGCACGATGGAAGCAGCGCACGCCCCAGAGCTCTGGACTTCCAGCCGCGTGGCCCAGCCGGGTCTGCTCCCTTAGATGCGGCTTTGTGGCAGTGCCGGCACCCGCGGGCATCGCGTGTCCACCAGCTGTGGAGCGCAGAACGGGCAGGAGACTAGGGCAGAGGACGAGGGCAGAGAATGGGAAGGGCACTGAGGCGAACAGGTTCCCTACAACCCACACAGCGAGTGCGGTCAATGTGCACCACACGCCATTCCAAGAAAAGACGAAAGCCTGCAGCAGAAATGGCAGGGCAGCTCCAATGGGAGTTTCCCTTTTCGTGGTGAAAAATAGATCTTTGTTCCAAAGGTCACTTTGGCCATGTTTCTGCCTGTACTTTCCAGAATTTCGCCAGAGTCCTGTGTCTTCTTTTTATCTTTCTTTCTTTCTTTCTTTCTTTCTTTCTTTCTTTCTTTCTTTCTTTCTTTCTTTCTTTCTTTCTTCTTTCTTTCTTTTTTCTTTCTTTCTTTCTTTCTTTCTTTCTTTCTTTCTTTCTTTCTTTCTTTCTTTTTCTTTCTTTCTTTCTTTCTTTCTTTTCTTTCATTCTTTCTTTTCAGAACCGTGGATCAAACTCAAGCCCTTGCGCTTGCCAGGGAAATGCTTATTGCACTGAGCCATCTCCCCAGCCCTGGAGTCCTGTGTCTTGGAGCTGGGCCCCAGCTGCTGCAGAGCTCTGGCCCAATTCCCCTTCACTGCCGTAAGTTCACGCTTATTGCTATCTTTTCTGACTGACCTTGCCAGGACTCAGTTACTGATGGAAAACTTTAAAATAACTCCTCTTAACAGTGTTGAAACACTGAGTAGATTGTTATTTATTTCTGAATGTTCGGTTCTATTCCAAGTTATGGGCATTATTACAGTGAGCAAGTGTCCAGGTTGGAATCAAGACTGCTTTGGGCAAAAAAGGATATTTGCTAGTATAGGCCCTATACATGGGTGGATTTCTCTGCTGAGTAGAAATGCTTCCTTATGGTCTTTCTTACCTGCGGTAGGAGAGGAGCCTGTTTGTGTTCAACTCTTCCACAGCCACTATCTTTTGGCCCATGAAAGCATTCAGGAGAGAAAGGAATATTCCTCATGGAAGCCTTTGGGCTTTGAAGAGACTTTACTCCTAACCTGGAGCACAATGTCAAGCACGAAATAAAATCTCAGTAAATCCCTTTTCAAGAAAAAAAAAAAGAGAGAGTCAAGGAATGAAAACAAATACCAAACCTGGCCCACAAGCATGCAAATACAAACCTTCAGTGTCTGTGACAGTGTACCTAGTGTTATCAGTTTAGCAATCATTGGCAGAATCATGTCCCAGATTTTGAATGACATTTGCAGAAGATTAATGCTGGGCCCATTGTGTCTTACCATGTTCTAAGTGAAAACTGACATGGAAAGATCAAATATTAAGCATAAATGTTGAGCCTGCTGTCAGGTAAAAGAGGCAAAACACTTGAACTTATAGGAAAGAATTTTCTAAACAGAAGCACAATTACACAAAAAATAATAGCAAAAATCAATAAATGGGATTGTATTATACTTTTAAAGCTTGTGTTCATCAAAAGAATCAACTAGTAGAGTGAGAAGACAACATACAGAATATATATCAGGTACTTCTCAGACAAATGACTAATATAGAACTGAAAGAATTGAGACCACCTAAAATAAAAGATCCAGTAAAAAATGTGGGCAAGTAAATTGAGCAGACATATTAGAGAGGAAGAAGTCCAAGTGGTCAGCAAGCATGAATAAATGCTCATCTTCTTAGGCCCCTGGAGAAGTGCACATTACAGCAGTACTAAGAGTTCCCCTTATTCCATGAAGGAGGCCAATCACTAAGAAATCAAATGATAAAAATTACTGACGAGGCTATGATGAAAAAGGGACCCTCCAACATTCTTAGTGCAACCACTGTGGGAATTAGTGCGCAGATTTCTCAAAGAACTGAGATAAGGAATTCTGCACAACCCAGCTAGGCCCTCTAGGTATCTTTCCCAAGAGCTGAAGTCATCCTGCTCCAGTGATACATGCACACCAGTGCTTACAGCAGCAAAATTCACAGCAGCTAATTCTGGAAGCAGCCTCAACAACCAACAATAGATGACTACATAAAGAAAATGTGGCATCTCCGTATAATAGAGCATTATTTGGCTACAGCAAACAACACATTTGAGATTTTGCAGGGGAATGAATAGACCTGAAAAGTATAATGCTGAGTGGAGTAAACCAGGGCAGTAAATTTGAGTTCCATATGATAGCTCGCCTTTGAATAAAGAAAAGTATAAACAAAAAGAATGATGAAGGATGGATACAAGGGAGAGGAGTGTGGATCTCCTGCAAATGGAGAGAGTCACAGAGCAAAGGTGGGGGATGGGATGGGGAGGGGAGGTAAGTACATTAAGTGTACCGAGGATGGGAACAGGGAGGAGAGAAAAGAACAGGACAGGGCCTGGGGTGCATACACACCCACTTTCAAAGAGGACTGCAAAGTACATACCCTGCAAGGATATATTTATAAAAACAAAAATTTAATAAAAACAAGAATGTGAAAGGGCCAATAAAAATTCTTCTTCATGCTGAAAAAGACAGAGAAAAATTCATGTCCCTGTGTTAAGTACACAGAAACCAGGAGATAAGTATTTGACTTACATATATTGACAATTTGATGAAAATATAAGGAAGCTCTTCATTAAGAAACGATAACATATTTAACTACTTTCTGCATTATAAACCATTCAGTTCCCTAATTTCTTGAAAAATGTGGCTGGTTTTTATTGTTTTTAAAAGACTTTGAGGGCTGGGAAGATATTTCAGTAGAATAAGCCTTGCCTGCCTATGCAAGGTCCTGAGTTCAATCCTGATTACCACACACACACACACACACACACACACACACACACACACACACAGGACTTTCACATTTATTTATTTATTTACATTTAATAATATTAAAAATTGATGTTCTCTTCCTAGTAATAATTTTGTTATTAATTCATGTCTAAGAGCCTTGAATGCAACCCAGTCACTTTCACATGCTAAAGAACTATTATTCAAATGCATAGGTTCTCAGTGACTGAATGGATATCTCCTCTTCAATGTTAAATAACCTTATAAGAAAAAGTTGAGCTAGCAAATTAAAGTCATTGCCAATTCTTACTGTCTCCTCCCTGAAGTTACTAAGTGAGCAATAACAACATTATTCTATTTTGAAACTGAAATACAATGTAGCATTATTTTGTTCTGAAAATTACATTGGAAGTAATCATTTTATAAAACCGTAATAGTGTGGTCAATGTAATATGAGATTACTGAATATTTTTATTTGGTGGAATATGTAAATGATAACCCTTAGGAAACCTGTTGTTGATACAGACACGTCATTAAAAATCCTGCTGCTGAACTTTAGGCAGTAATCATTTGGCAAGTTTAATGTTTATCAGAATTATGTCTTCAATATGACCTATAAAATGAACTATGTTTAAGTAGGCAAGTCACTGGACTAGAGAAAAGGACAATTGCACCTTATTTCCTGATCCTCAATTCACTTACCACATTTTGTAATTAACTGTATCAGGAAAATTACACTAACTGCCATCGCACAGTACAAGGGTATTGGATGCCTAATGTATACTAAGCCTACAATGCTACTTGCTTTTGTAATGAAGATACTTTCTAAAAGGGGTTGTTTGAATGCATTTTATAAATTTTTCTCAGACACAAAGTTACATAATCACTGCCTTAAACAAATTAATTTTTTGACTCATACAATACTCTCTTGAGGATTTGTTACAATTTCTTTTGAACATTTCTCATCAACTACTGAATACTTGATAGTGTTTCTTAATCAAGTTGCATTTCATTTTAGGACTTATACAAATATTTAATTCTGTCACATGTATGTTTTTTCTCTGAAAAACTTAATTGATCGAGCAGAATATGCAAAGGACATGTAGACAGGCTGCAAAAACAGAAAAAATGCCACCATTTATCCATTTTTTAATCATATATTATTGATATATTTAAATACTATGTTTACATTTATGATTAGAAAAGTAATAACAGCAATTTTAGGCAATATATCAAATATAAAAATCATTAAAATTTTATTAATGCTTCTTTGAAATAGTACCCTTACCACGTTAATGTATTTATACTTTCTGCTTACAAATATATGTGTATGTCATAACTATACTTTGTTTAATATTCATTATCTTCTTAATATTTTCTTTTTTGAATCTCATTACAAGTGTTTTAAGGGTTCTGCAATAGTCCCTTTGCCAGTACTTGGGATGGCACTATAACCTTTACACTGAACTACCTCCCCAATCCTTTTTCATTGAGTAGTTGATTGATTGATTGATTGATTGGGCGCTACATCTCCCTAAGTTGCTACAGCAGCCATACTGAGCATGAACATGTGAGCTCTTGCATCAGCCTTCCAAGATCCCAGGATTACAGCTTTGCACCTGAGTCCTTTTGTTAGTGATAGATATGTATTTTAATTCCAAGTTTACATTAAATAATGCTATATGAGCTTCTCATACTTAAATCATTATCTAAACTGTTCCTTTTTTAAGCTAAAATTCTCTGAAGAGAATCTCTAGATAAACTATTTGAATATTCTTCATGGTCTTTTTCTAATAGTTCTCCTGAAGGTTTGTATTTGCTTACACTTTAAATAGTAACACATGGAGAATTCAATCTACTACTTAGAACAACTTTTTTCTAAGTATTTTATTACACGATTCTTTCATTGTACCATCAGGAGAAACAGAAAACGTTATCCCCAGGTCTTAAATTGAGTCCTGAAAGATATACCTTTGTGTTTCTATATTCATTCCAGTACTCCAGCCCTGCCCTATAACCCCACCACCTATGGCAGGGCTGTTGCAGTAAGTAACAAAATATTGTCTTAGGTAAGAAATGTACCTGAAGCTACATGAAGTACTGCTTAGGGAATGAGGAGCTTGGTCATGGGGCATTGAGGATGGGCTGCTTCCAGCCCAGGCTGGATGCCCCACAGAGGTGCGCCGAGTGGGGGGACAGTGTATAAAAAGGCAGCATCATGCAGGTGGGCTCTGGAATCCGTGACCCATTAGGGCATGGCCTTGACCGCTGGTGACCAGCTGAGCCTCAGCTTCCCATTTCTTCTGCAGCACGGCTGGAGGATCCTGCCCACCAGCATTGCCACATCTTCATCTGCTGGTGGAAGGCAGTTCACACAGTGGCCAGGAGGCAGACGTGGCCATTCAGGAGCTCAGCAAGTAGCCCCATTGGCCTGTCTCTAAGGAAGCTGCTCAATTGTTCCTTCCACCTCAGGCAGCTGGGACAGTGCCTGTGGCAATTTCTGTGTTGTCCTCTGCACTCCCAGCATGGCTGGACTCTTCACAGACTGGGCTGTGTTCAACGCTAGCTCTTTCCAATGGTGAACTGGTGCTTCCATCAGTGCGTGCAGTTTCTCTAAGCGCCACTCCTCATACTCTACCTCTGGGAGCTTCTCCTCAAGCCAAATATCTGATGCATCCATCTTTGTGGTCATTTGCTGACCACACCTGTGGCTTTGTTCACCACCTTGAGGAGACCCACACCACCCACAGTCTGAGTGCCCTTGTCACATGGCAGTGCTTCTTTTCTCCAATACTCTCTGATGTTAGGGTCCTGTAACATAGTAGGGTGGTTCACAACCCTCTGAAGCAGCCCTCTGTTTCTCAAGAAATTTTAGAGAAGAAAAATCTTTCCCAACTTTCACTTTTCTCATTCCAGTCAGGCTCTTCTCAGGGTGAGGAGGGGCAATGGAGCCATTCTGGATGCTTCTCCCAAGGCTTCTCATGAAGATCCAGAGAGTCCCTGAATCTTTTCTGCTCCGTTTACTTGTGAACATGAGCAAGCCCATCTGTGCTGGACCTCGCGAGCCACATAAGCATTCACACCCTGCCCACGCTTCTGAGGAGCAGCGGTGCCAAGTGCCAAGTGCAAAGCCCACCAATCCTCCTGTTCTTCCTCTAGCAGCTCCACTGGGGCAAAGAAGACTGTGTGGCTTCCTGTGGAGACAGAGAAATGACCATTTTGGCCGCACCTTCTGTGACGGCCTTGCGCGCTGCCCGGGGCTCGCTGCCCTGTGGCATCTGCAGACGTGCCCTGCCACTTGGCCTCCCTCCTCCTGGATGTCACGGTCCTTGGAACCACAGGGGCTGGGAAGTGAGGAAGCTGTTCTCATGGGAGACTGGGGCTTCCAGGCCGCTGCTGCCTAGTGCTGGAAACGTTCTCTGCTCTGGGTCACTGTCCCCAGCTTCAGCTTCTGAGCATCCCAACCTCCAAGCCTGCAGCCACCTCAGATTCCTGATGCAAGCCAGAAGGCCAGAGGGAGGAACCCTACAGCCACCACTTCCCCACACCACCCTATTCGAATCCCCAAGGTGGAGACCCCAACAACTCTACAGAGCAAGTGCAGCAAGCGAGGTGTCCCAGCTGCGAGGTCCCAGGAGGAGGGCCTGCGGGAGACCTTCATTATCTTTAATGTACTATTTTTAAGGCAACTAACATAAAACAACCAAAATTTATTATTTCAAGGTCATTAACTCCACAACAATCTAAATACACCACAAGTATGATATGGACATAAATATTCATATTTCCAAGTGTAGCATAACATTTACCAAGTAAATATAAAAGTCTACAAAACAGAAAGGCACAGAGGAACAAATTTGGAATTGAAAGACTACTAATTTTTCTACAGTCTGAATCTTGAATCATCAGTAAGAGTATCAAACATCAAAAGAAATGGTTCAGCTTTTATAATTACTCTGGCTTTTGAATATTCCTGCCCTGGCATCATTAATAAAGGAGACAACTAGTTTCTCCTTATCTACATTAAAATTACTAATTCGTAGATCACTTACACATACTGCTGCTGCTGGACTTTATAATATGGTTGTTCATAAATATGAAATGATCACATTTTGAGATAATCTCTTCTCCTTCATGGACTCAAAAGTTATGAAAGATTTTTGCTTTGAGCAGGTGATGCATGCCCATCAGGTATATGCCCTGGGCAAACAAGACATGGGCAACTTCTGACAGCTTTCTGCAAGGGTTCAGGGGAAATATAGAACTAGGAGCCTTGGCTCCATGGGGGTCATGTGAACATACAGGTTTCTGACACGAAGAGCTCTTCCAGAGGTAAGATGATACCATTTGAATGCACAAAGGAGACTGTGGCACTTTGCAGCAATTCTGTTTTCAACCAGTTAGTAGAGAAAATTGGGTAATGCACTAGGGCCCCTCTGTCCCTTGCTAGGACAAAAGATTTCTTGTGAGTTCGAGACCAACCTGAGCTACAAAGCGAGCTTAAGGCCAGCCTGAACAGCATAGTGAGACCCTGTCTCAAAAAAAAAAAAAAAGATTTCTTTCCCCTAATAAAATATTCTGAGAAGGAGAAGCAGAAGCAGAAGCAGGAAGCAGGAAGGAGGAGGAGGAGGAAAAGGAGAAGGAGAAGGAGAAAGAGGAGAAAGAAGAAGGAGGAGGACGAGGAGGAGAAGAAGAAGAGGAAGAAAAGAGAAAAAACACTCTTAGATTGGAACTATTTTCCACTTTGATTTTTTAAAATATAAGGAACAGAAGAAAACAAAGTACCTGACATTTTAAAATATGATTTAGAAGCCAGCTTTTCACTCTTCGTTTTAAAGTTCTAAAAGCTGTCAGCAAAATAATATGTCCATTCATCACCACAAGATTTCTGACTGCGGAGAGAGACAACCTCCTAAAAGTAGTCTTCCCTGAGGGATAAATAGACCCAAGAACTATTGAGAATTAATAGAAAAATAAGTGCGTCTTAGATTTTGTTAAATGTTGTTTATTGTGGGATATGTTCTCTGCAAATTAGTCAGCTTTCCCATGGCTCTGGCACAACCTAAAAAAGGCAGTGTTCAATTTGGCACATGGGCTAGGAGGGCTCAGCCCTTGGCCAGCTGGCTGAGGTAGCAGCAGCGAGGTAGAGAGGCTTGCAGAGGGCAGCTGTGCGGGGTTGGCTAGCTGAGTGCAGAAATTGATTCCAGGCAGTGGGCCAGGAGCCACAGGCAGTCCCTGATGTCACCCTCCCATGGCCCAGCCAGAAGTGTGGTCCAGCATCCCCTATGACACCTCAAAGTCAATCAACTAGAGTCCATAGTGGCCATGAGCCAGCCATTCTTGCCAGCTTCATACCCAGGACATCTCCTTAGCCTACACTAAGCTCCAACTAAAGTCATGTTCAGAATTTTGCCTAAGCACTCATACTTTTTCCATGTACAATTCAACACAGTATTCGCACAAACTTCCAAAAGTTCCAGCATTTTTTTAAAATCCAACACTTACCTAAGACTGCAAGCATACTCTTAGCTGTGAACCACTGTAAAAATCAAAGACAAATTACATGATCCTAAGGTACAGAGGCACTGAACAAAATATTTCTATTCTTAAAGAGGGGAATAGTAAGATAGAGAGGAATTAGGCAAAGCCAGAGCCAGAGCCAAGTGCACTAGACATTAAGACGTTCTCCTCCACAGCTAGCATCTGGGATGCATGATGGCATGGTGAGCTGTGGGTTACAGGTGTTTGGGTGGCTCTGCCTCTGGACCTCCCTCTTTGACAGTTTCCATTCATGGCCCACACCTTTTTTTTTGCAGTGAGTCATACTTTTGCTTTTATTCCCACAATGTATTGTGCTGTTTTTCAGGGGTTCCTTTCCTGGTCTCCCAAGTCATCCTTGGAAATACGGTTGGAGGCCACCCTGACCCCATAGCTCTTGCATTTTGTGTGCTGGGAAAAGCAGAACCACATGAGTGATGTCAAAGTCTGCCACCAGTGTGTGCAGTAGCCAGGTCCCTTCGCACCACAGCTGTGCATCCTCTCAGGGCCTGGATGTTAGATTACAGTAAAATGAATCCTCAGGAACCAAACCTTGGATGATCAGTCTTAAACAGGGAGCCCAGGGGTTCTCTTCTCAAGTATAGTGTTGACATTTTTGCACACTGAAGCCTCTGGTGAAAGGATCTTGCTGATTCCCGAGATTCTCTGAATCATTTTAAATTTTACTTCTGTTTCTGTAGAAAGTACTTATTTTTCATAATGCTAAGAACTTCAGGAGTATTACATCTTTTGATTCTAATTTTACACGTGATCCCCTCTCAGCTAAAGTCAAGCTTTGTGGAATTTTCCTGCTCTGAATTTTGCTCAGGCTCTCCCTATGAATTTGCCTGAAGGTAGCACACAGTACCCACAATGTAGACTAAATGTTGATCTGCTTAAACATTTCTGAGCCAGACTAATTGGTTCACTGATTTTAATCTCAGGTCCTGATAAAGCGTAAGGTCATGGACAAACAGACAGACACTTTGCTAGAACTGAATACTCACCACCTCTAATCTAGTTTCCAGTAGTCTTTTTTCCCTTCTGAAACCTCCTGAGTCTGGCCTTTACTGTCCACATACCTGGCAGCATTCTGGTCTGCTCAGCTCTAATCTGAATTGCCCATCCAGCTCTTATTAAAGCACTCTCAGGCTTCTCTAGCTGGCATTTCCAACCTTTCCCAATCTCCTTCCACAAACTACCTCCAAAGCTTTGTAAACACATGGTCAGGAGCAGCTACAGGAGTGACTCTACTTCTACAAGAGAAGAGATTTAATTTTGGCTGCATTTTAAGAGAATGCAGCCTGTGGCTAATGGGCTTCAATGGAGAAGCATCGTGGGGGAAGCAGTGTGGCAGGAAAGCTACTGAATTTGTGGCAGCTAGGAAGTGGTGCAGGGAAAGTTCCACCCGGCTAGCAGTCCATGGACCATGTGTGGCACCCAAGATCACAATGCCATGGCCCACCTGAGACACTCAGAATGTGCTCCATCAGTTCCCCAGGCTGGGTCCAAAAACAGTGCAGCACATGCTTTCCCCTGTCATTCACAGTGCTGATATTCAGGTAAGTTCATACTCCATTCACATGGATGGCCAGCCTGCTATTTCCTTTCCACAAATATCGGTAATAACAGTTGGCATTTTGTTGCATCCCACTTATCACCTTAAATTTCTTTCATTCTTGCGATGAAAGTACTAGATCTCAAGGTAGTGACTACCAAGACAATGAAGTGATGAGAACAGACCAGGAGAGGACACACATGTGCTCAGCAAGCACCATCCTGCGAGACTGCATTTGGGCTTGGAATGTACTGATGCTGAGCTCTGATTTCAGTCCTGACATCACACTGGACTTCAGGTCTTCAGGCTGGTGTGGAGAACAGAAGCCAGTAATTATAGAAACAGTCAAACTCTCCCAGCACTTGGGAGGCTGAGGCACAACAATTGTGAGTTTGAGATCAGTCTGGACAAAGTCAGTGCAAAGCCATCCTGAAATGCACAGGGAGAGCCTACCTCAAAAAGACAAAAAAAAAAAAATAATAATAAATAAAAAGAGTCAAAATCAACCAATAGGATAAGTGCAAAGTCAAAAAAAAGAGGAAAAAAATTTTTTCTTACAGGGCTGAGTGTGATCTAACATTTTCAGAAATGTGTACTTGAAACAGAAAGCAGATCTTTAAAACAGTGCTAGACACAGGGGCTGGGGCATCAAACCCCAGCCCCTGTGCCTGCTTATAGGAGCATTAATCTGCTGAGCTATTTGGCAGGCCCTCTTTATGTTTATTTCAATCAATTTTTTGTCTCTTGAATTGCAGTCAGCTATTGTCTTCTTCCACCTCTATCATTAGTAAAACATAGATTATATCGGTGCACAAAAGCTTAAGGGTGTACTGTGAGGTTTGGACTGATGTTATTTGGCAAAGCAGTAACTTGTACTTCTATGTAGTTCTAGTGGGAGTAAATGACTTCAGACTAATCAAAGTGAATCAAACTAAGGTGTTGCTTAAAACTTCCTAGTTACTTGGGTATGATCACTATAGCAGTCGTATTTGGGGTGTATCTGAATATTTCACAGTAAAATCTGGACCTACCCGAAGGTTCTAACAGACTCCTGATGGTTTTTTGAATCATCAGTGCCCCTGTAGCAGAGGTTATCAAGTGAGGAATTGCCCCCTGGACGTGACAATATCCACAGATCCTTTGGCTGTCACAGCTGACTTGTGATCAGTGGTGAAGTCTAAAGACATTGCTGAAAGCCCTGGGATGCAGGAGACCACCCACAGCAAGAGCAACCGTGTCAGTGCTGTGCACAGTATCCCTGTGAAGGCCCTGGTCTCAGAGGAAGGCAGCGGGCCAGGAAGCACACATCTCTTGACTCTTCTCAGTAGATCTTGCTCCCTGAGTTCCCTACCACTTTCATGCCTTCAAGGACAAATCTTTTATTTTGCAAATGTTTTATAGAGGCTCTTCCTCCAGAAGAGCTATTCCTAAGTTAATTGACTGTTGCCGAAACAATAAAATCACAGATTCACTCTACAGTTCTGTTTATCCATAATATCTGTGCAAAATAGAAGCAAAGAGGTATGCTGTACCAGAAATGGATCTGAAATTTCATCCAGGCCCTGGGGCATTAGGTGTGCACAAGCAGTAGATCGGGATGCCAGGTGTGAGGGGAGACCCGTGCTGGCTCAGCACTTTGGACCTTTTGGGTGAGGAGCACCAGCAGGACCACAAGGTCCTTGCATTGAGCAAGTGCAGTGGAATTAAGGCTACAGACAACCAGAAGGCAAGGAGTAGCTTTATTTTCCTGTTATAATTGTTACATTTGAGATGCAGTGTCATAACTGAATTTGAGGTTCAGATATTTTTAATGACAGAGCCTCTGTTTTATAAATTGTGAGTTATCCTGCAGTACTTGTGGATATTAGAGTAAAACCTATGGGGAGCTCTTTAGTACTAAAGTTAAGAAATGCAATTTATTTTTTATTGATGCCCAAATTTGAATTTAGCCCTTTCATATTTCTTTAGAAGAAGATACCATTAGAAATGAGTTCCACCGGTACAGCACTGTGGTATCTTAATTGGCCAGTAGCCCACACAGACTCCCTGACCAGGAGCATTCCAATCACTCTCTGCCACCTGCATGGCCTCTTACGCTTCTGCTGGCTTGCTGACTCCAGAGGGAAGTTTGACAGCCACACAGCAAGCAGGTGCACGGGTGCAGAGTTGCATATGGACCAGATCAGGAGGAGGGTGATGTGTTTTACCAGTGTCAGAGGCCTAATGCCCATGGAGAGCCACTAAAGAAAGACAATTTGAATGATTAGTGTAAGAGGGTCAGTGAGGTAGCTGAAGGGCTGGGGAGAGATAGCTCAGCAGTCTAAGCTCCTGCGTAGGCAAGTGCAGGGACTTGAGTTCAATCCCAGTACTGCATGCCTTGCTGGCTCCACCCCCAGGGGCCCTGAGCCAGTGACTGAATACAGTCATAGTGGTGCATGCCTGTAATCCCAGTGCAGGGGACACTGAAGACAGGAGGATTGCTAAGAGTTGGAGCTGTGTAGTGAGCTTCAACTCCAGTTCCCTGCAAACACACAAAAAAGAATAAACACATTTATTGAAGAAAAAATTTTCAGGTAAAAAATTCATATAAGAAAGCTAAAATTATATTATCTATATAGAAAGTCACCCAATAAAAAATAACAGTTTTAGACAGAATCATAATTAAATTATAGACACTTAATTTTTATAAATAATTAAAAACATAATAACAATCATGTCATTGATCTTAAGTAGCTGAGCTGTACAATAAAGTGTGAGATTCTTACTTTTAATTTTCTCCAATATTCAATAAAGATGATGAATATAAATTTGAGAGCTAAGACTAAACCCGCCACATAGCACAAAATAATTGTACTCTTTTCTGGGAGTACAGAATAACAACTCTCGCACCTCATCCTCTAAAACCATTGCCTAAGTTTCATACAGAAGTTGAACTTGTAAGCACAGAAGCAAATCGTACATAAAAGTTATAATCAACATTGAAAGGAGTCTTTTCAAGTGACCTAACCAAAGCAGGAGATTTCTGCCAACATCTCATTCAAAACAGAAAACACACCTGGGCTTAGATTCCCCTCAGCTGTGTCACAGGTCATAAAGTTGGACCACTGGCCTGCAAACACTGCCTCCTTTTCACCCTTAGACTCTATAGCTTCATGCAGTTTGCATATTATATAAACTTGTTTAACTGATGTCACAGGCTGTTCCTCAATATTAAAGATGGTGTTTTTGCCAGATACTCCTGTAGCATGAAGCACATGAGATCTATGTGTGACATGAAGTTTCCAGGATTCATTTTTAAATGGAAAACATTCTCCACCAAACACAAAGCTACAATATCACAACGATAGCCCTATAACTACAGTTCATATTGTAGGTGCATGACACTGAATATTTGCTTTGAATCCAGTGATTTTTTTAAACATTTTTTAAACAATTATTTTGCCAAAATTTTATATTGATTATTTTTGAGGTACTATTATAGATGACTTCAAACCTTTCATTTGTGGTTTACTTAGTTTTCTTCAAAATTTACAGTACATTATTATTAGAAAATTGATAAAGAATCTATTTTATGAGAAATTCTGCATTAAAATATATTTGGGGGCCAGCGAGATTGCTCAGTGGAATCAGTACTTCCTCGGTAAACTCAATGGACTGAGTTCAATCCCTGTTCCACACACACAAAAAAAGATAAAATATATTTGGACAGAAGTTTGCAGTGCTAATTCTACCTTGTACAGAGTCCACCAAAAACTATATGCACACTTCAGCAAAAGAAAACCTTGTGTGTGTGTTTTAATACTAAATGCATTGAGACGCAACATGATTAACGCGAGTTGTCTTTGCCCTCTGCAGTGACAGAGGCTGCCTTGGCTTCCACACCTCCATTAGTGCGGAGAGTCGCGGCTACGCACCCACGGTCATCGCATCCGCTTGCAAACTGCTCTCTGAGGGCTGGCGGCGTAGGGGCTTTTCCGTGATGCAGACCATCTTCTGGAGCCGCCCATGGGATGGTAATACCATCTGTTGAAAACAGCCGTCCTGTGCTTGTCCTCTTGAAGTGTGCCTACGTTTTCGTGGGCACTCTGCATGCGGTAGAATCACTTACTTCACTTCTTTCTCTGCGATTTATAGATGTCTCTCCTGCTTGTGTGAACGACCAGGTGTTGCTTATAAAATAACAAGCGGGGCTGTGGTCGTTAACGTTGAGCTGGGATGAAACAACGCTCGGGCCCTCAGCTCCTGTCCTGCTGGGATCAGAAGCTGCCTCCTCTTCCTGCCTCAGCCTCCACTGGGCACGGCGGGGGCTCTATTCTACTCTCCTACCACTTTCCCGGCCCAGAAAGTCTTTGATTCTACCAAACACCAAAGGCGGCCCAGCTCCCTACAGAAAGCAGGCTCTGGGACTCAGTGTGGAGGACTGCAGCAGCCTCAGCAGGGTGTGGTAACCCGGGGCGAGGCTGAGTCCCTGGCAGCCTCTTACAGGACCCCAGACTCCCGCTTACCTCAAGTCAGGCCTGGCATCCTGGGAGGCAGCGATAGAGCCCGCCAGCGTGCCGTGTCAGGCGTACTCACCGAACTGCACAGAGAGGAAGCACGGGGCTGCTCGCCTCATCTCTCTGACGCTGCCTTTGTGTGCACATCCGCTGGGCAGCTCGCGTGTCACAGGTGGATGTTTTCCACTTGAACACCGAGTGCTATATTTATATGCTCCTTTTATGCAGTGAAAGAGGTTTCTTGGCCTCATTTGTTTGGCACGGATATGTCCCTCTTGTTATCCATTTCTGAATAGGAAGAATCCCTTGTAGTGGGAGTGGAGGTTAATTAATCACATTCTAGCAGGGTTTTCATTGTGCAGCTCAATTCTCTGTGAAGCACAAGCAGGGTCGAGGCCGGCTGGAGGGAGCTCGAGCGCATCCTGTTGTTGCCACAGCGCTGAACGCTCGGGCAATATCTTCCCGAGGCTCAGGTCTGTTTTCTGCTGGTAACTGTTTTCTGGACTATTAGAGCTGTCACAGCAGCATCCAAATTAAATGCGGCCAGAGGTCATCCAGCAATGGATGAAGCAGTCAGGAGCAGGCTGCAGAAAGGGGCGGCCTTCGTGGCTTCAGTCCTTGTCCAGAGCCTCAAGGCATCATTTCATTTTGGAAATCAACACTCCATGAGCAGCTGCGTGCATTGTATTTAAATCATGGAAATATCACATTGGAACATACTTTTTTTTTTCTTTTTTCAGAAGCAGGGATTGAACTCAGGCCCTTGCACTTGCCAGGCAAGCACTTATTCTAATGATCCGCCTCCCTGGTCCCAAACATACATTTCTTAATTTAACTTTTGGCCAAGGAATCCAAACTGAAAAGGGAATTAT
This sequence comes from Ctenomys sociabilis, assembly GCA_004027165.1. Lineage (NCBI taxonomy): Eukaryota > Metazoa > Chordata > Mammalia > Rodentia > Ctenomyidae > Ctenomys > Ctenomys sociabilis. The sequence continues at coordinate 63,167 of PVKA01002957.1, read as the reverse complement.
GTCTTTCTACCATTTCATAAATTTTGAATGTTCAAATAATTCAAGGTAAGTAAATTTCATTGAAGTTCTCATATCATCATAGGCAGAATAACTATAAATTATTAATCAATAATACATATTACAGTAATACATTAATTAACACATACATCATATTTCTCTTGAAAATTAAGTGCATTTCCTTGGAACATGTCCATGGCATTTTGTTCAAAATTGTGTCTATGCTGGAACCTTGCTCATCAATTCAAATACTCAAAGGGCTGCTGTGGTTAAAAGGAATTATTGTTATGGAACCTCACACTTGGCCAACAGTGCCATATGCTTTACTGGATGTTCAAGACTCTTTTGAAAGGAGGCTAATGGTGCTGTTGCTGCAAAACAATGCAGTCTACATGGGCAACAGCGTGGGGACAGGGCTATCTAAGGACTAACGAGGTCCCCACAAGAATGGAGTATTTTCTGGGACTTGCAGTCATAGATCACGGCCTTTAATCAAATAAAAAGTGCATTATTAATCTCTGTTGTTTTAAAGGCCTCCTATTCAACACCTATTCTAAACACAGAGATGTTTCAATTAATTTAGATATCAAGTTAAATCTATCATCAGTCTACTCCCAGGATTCTTCAAGGCCACTGTGGGTGGACTTCCGTTCTCTCAGTCTCTCTCCTTTCCTCTTTTTCAAAGACTTTGAATAACTGCGCCTCCTCCAGGAAACACAGTGGCTGTTTGCACACATCTTCAATGCAATGCCCAGCACTTTCTTTGCTTTCACCAAACCATGGTTGTCAAATGTCAGAGAGACTGCTATGATTTTATCCTGCATGTGATAGAGACATGTGGTGGTCACTGAGCTTTGCAGAACTGGTGAGTGGTTCATTTCAAATCTCTAGGCTGCTTTGTGTCCTCCCACTTGGGTGCCCCAGACTCACGACTAGACATGCCCCATGGATTCCTGGCCACAGGGCCTCCCAGGTGCTCCAACTGGACCTGTGTCCATGCTGGTGTCTGCTCTGCCACCTCACCTGCAGTTAGTGTCCCATCTGAGTAACTAAAAGTCTAGTTGATGATGTAAAAAATGAATTGAAACTATAGGATTAGGAAAATTATCATCTTGAAATAGCAGCAATAGAACTTCTGACAAGGACTTTCTAGAAAATCTATTGAAAAATAATATGTTGCACTATGCTAAAGTATAACACAACAGATTCTTTATACTTTAAAAAGGAAACATGTTATATTTACAGTGGTGAGACTGAAGAAAATAAATACCAACCCTTCTCGTATAAAGGAACATTTGATTTACTGTTTATGAAATAAGTACATGGGGACATGTGCAAATGGTCTTCTCAAAATAATAACTGACCTGTAACAGATACTCTAAGAAGAAATCCATAAGTAAAGAAATACAAAGTACAGTGAAATAAGTGCCCCAAGGGAGTAAGGGGACCTTGTAATAGATGAAGCTTGGCAAATTTCAAAAACACAACATCAAAAGAAACACCTAACAGAAGCAGGTTCCTCTGCAAATAATAAAATCAGGGTAAAATACCAGAATTAACCATCACAAGTGTCTGGAGAGTGTACAACTCCAGGCAAGCCATTGCCCACCCTGGTGGGAGGAGCTTTCTGGGTGTCACGGTAGTCCCCATGGTGTGGTGGGAGAAGCTGGGACCCAGTGTCCACTCCACCTCCACAGTGAGGGGCCCAACCTCACAGCCCTGATGGCCGCAACTGGGTGTAGCTGGGAATAACAGGCATAGGCAACCTGGTGGGGGAAACATGGAGACAAATGCAGGCATGAGCCCCAAAGATGGACTATGAAATTAGCATCTAAATGACACAGAGTGAATTTAAGTACATATCTACAATATAAAGGTAGTATTACATGGGGAAAGTATGAATTTACTGAGTTGAGAGGGGTTAGAAAATAGGAATGTGTATCTTTTGCAAAGTTAGGAAAATACAAGGTAACCTTCAAAGCAACCACCTACAATGCAAACTGTATAGCTAAATAATATACAGAAATGGGGCCGAGGAGATGGCTCAGTGGAATAATCACTTCCCTGGCAAGTGCAAGGGCTTGAGTTCAATCCCCAGTTCTGCCAAAAAAGAGAATATTGTACAGAAAATTTAACTGGTATTCAAAAATGATTTACATAATCCAATCTGAAGGAAGGAAAACAGAATAACAATAACAACAGAGAGGAAAAATCACAAAATAAATCATAATATGCTCAGTATAAATCTAAAATTCAGAAGTTAGTTAAATGCTGCCCAAGGAAAGCAGGCTGTTAAGCTTCAGGGGCAAGCACAGTTGTCCCACACACTCCCAAGAGAAACGGTGAGATGACAGGGCAGGTAAAGGATACCACTGAAAAGCATATTCAAGCATTAAGGTAAAAATTTCAGAATGTTCTACTAATATCTGCTGAAATGGACCCTAAAACAGAGTATTTCTAGTAATACCATAGTATATTTTAATGATAAATGTCTAATTATAGGGAAGACAGGGCAATTCCATGAGCACAGGCTTTCTGTACATCTGTGAGTGTTGAGGTGGCTTGTTCACCTGATCTCATTTTTCAGCCAGAAAGTGAAGTAAATGCTGATTGGAGAAAGCATACCCTTCCCTGAGTGCCACCCTTCCTGTGGATATATGTTACAATGCAACACCATTGCACTTGCTTTAAATTACACAACACTAACTGCGTACTGTAGACACAGGTGCTCGTGAGGGGTCACTTTTCTATTCTAGTAAACGCTGTCTAGAGGTGCAAAGTAGGTAAGGTCTGGGTGTGCTCTGCTTGGCTCTAAGAAGCTTTCCAAGTACAAGTTTCTACTGAGTCTGCTAGAAAGTTATTCTGCCAATCTTAGCTTTTATTTTGCACTTCTAAAATTCATATCTGAGAGAATGAGTTTGAAACATCTAAGTAACTTAGGGCTGGACTTAGAGCAAAGAGTCTGAGGTTGTTTACAAGTATATGAAAAAATGTATTTGTTTTAATTTTCAGGGAAAATACTTGTTTGCAATCTTTGCTAGTTTGGGCTTATCCTGACAATAAAAAGGACATTCAGATTCAATTCTGTTGAATTTCATACTGCCTTTAGGGTTCCAAATAACTTTTATGATTATAGCTTAAAATTTTTCAAAATTATGGCATAATACTTTTATAGATTTCAATAATACACACAGTGTATTTCATTTCCCAAAAGATAGTTGTAAAAGAGCTAGATTTTTAAGAAAAACAAACTCCTCTAAAAAAATACATCTTACCTTTAGAAAATTCACAAGGAATAGACATTGTTCCAATTTGAATAAATAATAACAATATTAAATTATAAGGTTAAGTAGCAAATATCTAAATATTACTGATGCTATCTGGTTGCTAATCTAGTTTATATGAGTTTTGCACTCACCAGGAAGTCACGACATTTTATTATTGATGCATTTAGCATGTGTCATGAATGTTCAGGGCAGATTAGTTGGCTATTTTAATAGCCAGTTAAATCTTTTCTGGGACAACATTTAAATAGCAGAATTATCATAAATGGGCTTCTTCCAGATGACAATGAATATTTTTGCATGGAGATAAAATATGCAACTGTGCAGTTTATTTTGAATTTTTCAAGTTGGCATCTGTAGGGTATTTATTATTTTGATGGCCTAAAATTCTTAGGAGATAAGCTCGCTCAAGCAGACATCTCTGCACCTTAATGGGAACAGATAATACATTCACTCATTGAGCAGTGCACTTATTAATTCAGACCTCCTTCATTCCCTCTGCTTGGTGCCAGTGACTGGGGGAGGTGTGCAAGCCATGAAGATGCCTGTGGTTGGGCCCAGCCTAAGGGAGCTTGCAATGGACAGGAAGACTGGCTTGGGCCTTGCAGGTGCCCACCTGTACAGCCAGGCCTTGTGAGGCTTGAAGTTGGGCAGCCTTCCCTGACTGTCACTGCACCACACATGATGCAGCTGCCCTGGGGATTTGTGCAAAAGGTCCTCAACTTCTGGCTTGTTGAGTTTCTCTTCAAAAGATGAAATGGCCAAAAACATTAAAAAATCATGATCATATTGTCTTAGATGTGGGAGATCCTGACCCTCATTAAGTGTTGCAAGTTATACAACAGTTTATTCACTGGTAATAGTTTTCATTATTGTCTTTTTGCTCCTTTCTTTATGTAGGCATCTACCTATGTATGCATATTATCTATCTACCTATCAGCTGTTGTTATCTGCCACCTATCTTCTATCATTTATCGGTATTACATCAACTATTATTCTATCTTCATCTGTCCTCTATCATTATCTATGTATCTTCTGCCATTTATCTTCTACTATCTATCATTATCTATATTTTATCTATCTTCTATCTATATCTATCATCTATCTATCAATCGTCTATCATCATCTATCTATCTTCTATCATCTACCTATCTTCTATCTACCTATCTATCTTCTATATATCTATCTTTTTATGTCCCATCCTCTATATATCATTAGCTAGCTAGCTAGCTAGCTAGCTAGCTAACCATCCATCCATCCATCCATCTAACATCCACCTATCATCATCTGTCTATCTGCCCACCACCCATACACTGGTGTTTCCTTGTGTTTAATTATTCAGCCTATGTTTGACTTCGAAGGGCAAGGAGTCCTGTGTTTGATTTCAGCTGTAGCTATGGACTCAAGCATTCATTCCATGGGGAATCTTCTGAAATTCTCAGGTATGTTTACTGCAATGTCATACATTACCTTTTCTCTTCAACACAGTATTCCTTGGAAATTTGGGGTTACAGGAAAAGCTATAAACCAGTATAGCATAAAATTTTAGCCTCATATGAGGAGAAGCCACCCACAACGGCTTACACAAAACATGTGTGTGGACTCCAGATGCACAGGCAAAGAGGGGAAGGCTCCATGGAGGCCAGATCTCAGGTCTGCTGTCCTGCCCCACTCACGGGGAGGTCAGACTGCAGTGTGATGGTTATTTTGGGTGAGTCAAGGCTGCTTTCAGAGAGTGAACTCGATATCTGAGAGCTAACAGATTGAGAGCAGAAGACAGATGGTTGTCCTGCGCTAATCATAAGGATGCCACCAGTTGGCAAAGGGACCCACTTCCCCAGCAATGGACCCTTCATCCACACTACTATATTTTTCTTTAGTAGATGGTGGAACAGACCAGGTTAACTGGACAGTGAGTTATATTTATTTTTTTAATTTTAAAGAGATAAGGAACAATAAAAATAATGATACAGATTTTCAAAACAAGACAATAGGATATGAACAAGGGTTAGTATATTGCCTCTTGTATCTTCAGGGAGTTGCTCAAATTGCCAAATACAGACATGCAAGACTGATGATACAACATGGCACAAACCATTCCTTCAGATGAATAGGAATTAGTAAGAGTCAGTTTAACTATCTTGTGTGTGTATATATGTACTTTTTTCCTTTGCCTTTCTTTTTTTCTTCTTTCCCCCAGCCCAGTTTTTCTTTCTCTTCTTTCCCTTTTACATATTTCTTATACTATTCAGATCCTATTTATTCTCTCAGTTTCTCATACTAAGGAGACAATATTATGTTTACACAAGTGAATCAGAGTTATTTCACTGGTGAGTATGGTCTCAGTTGCATTCATTTACCTTAAAAGTCCTGAGTTTTCCTTCACTGTGGCTGAGTAGCACTCTGTTGTATAAAAATACATGTCACTATCCATTCCTTGGTTGATGGTATTTGAGTTTTTCCCAAGATGTAGCTACTACAAATTGTACAGTGATACTATAGCCACACACATATCACTGTAGAATGATGATTTTAATTCTTCTGAGAAACACCCAGAAGAGAATGGCTGGGTCAGATGGGGCCTCTAGCACAAATTTTCTAAGGAAAGTCCACACTGCTCTCTACAGGGGTTGTGCAAGTCTGCACTCCTACCAACAGTGGAGAAGGGTTCCTTTTACCCTACAGCTCCACCAGCATTTGTTATTGGCTGATTTCTCTAAAAGAGCCATTTTTTCTGGGATGAGATGAAAATGTCACTGTATTTTTGGGGGGTTGTAACTTACCTTTACTTGGTTTGTGCAGCAACTGTACCATGTTGGGGGCAGAGTCAGCCCTCACAGGTTGAGTTTTAGCAGAGTCTGGTCCAGGGTCTGGTGAATCTCTAGGTTTACCTCCTTGAAACTGGTCAAGGTCTCTTCCAGGATATCAGTGGTTTTCTCTAACTTTGCCACAAATCTTTCAGCAAACTGCTTGGGTGTCAGCCTCCTTCAGCTTTTCCTCTAGTAGTTTGATCTCCTCTTCATATTTGTCCTGTTTGGTGGAATACTTGTCTGCTTGGGCCTCCAGGGATTTCAAGTTGTTGGTAATAATTTTCAGCTCCTCCTCTAAGTACCCACATTTACTCTCAGCCACCTCAGTTCTCTCTTCTAAGCATTCCAGTTCTTCCTCTAGGGTCACTAAATTCTTGGTCATCTCTTCATTTCTCTAATGACTAATGATCTTGAACATTTTTTCATTGTGTTTATTTACCATTTGTATTTCTTCATCTGAGAATATGTATTCATTTCAGATGCTCATTGTGGATTGGGTCATTAAATTTGAGGGCTCTGATTTTTTCATTTTTTATATGTTCTACATAGAAGTCCTTTGTCTGAGGAACAGTTGGCTAAAACAGTTTTCCTGTTCTGGGTGGTTTTTTATTATGCCTGTTTGTGATTTAGTTTGTTGCACCAAAGGTTTTTAGTAGGATGAGATCCTAGTGACTGATTCTTTGAAATATTTTCTATGCAGTTTAGGATTTGTTCATGAATTCCCTGCCTACACCTATTTCTTCAAGATTTCTCCCTACTTTTTCTTCCATTAGATTTTGTGTTTCTGTTTTAATATTTAGAATGTTAATCATTTTGACTTGTGTTTAGCACATGGTGACAGACATGGTTTAGTGCTAGTGTTTGGCAAATGGAAACTCAGTTTTTCCACCACTATTTCTTAAAGAAACTATCTTTCTTCCAGTGGATCATGTTTGATGCTTTTGTCAGTAATAAGGTGGCAGAGTGTGTTTGTAGTTGTGTTTGTATTTTCTAATCTTTTCCACTGGTCCTTAGCTCTGTTTTGTAGCTGTTGTTTGTTTGCTCATTTGTTTGTTTGAAGTTGCCATAATGATTTCATCATAGTATCTCTGCAGTATGTCTTGAAGTTAGGGAATGCAATGCTCCCTGCCTTGCATTTTTGCCCAGTAATCCTTACGACATTTGAGGTCTCTTCTGGTTCCAGATGAATTTTAGAAATGTTTTCTCTAGATCTGTGAAGTAATGCTCATGGTATTTCAATTAGAACTACATTAAATCTATATGACAGTTTTGGGGAATGGGGTCATTTTCACAATGTTGGTTCTTATTATCCATGAACAATGCATGCCTTTTGGTCTGCTCTATGCAGAATATTATATCATCTATAAATAATGATAATTTAACTTCTTTTTTCCTAACCTTATTCCTTTTATTTCTCTCTTATTGAATTGCTCTGGCTAATGTTTCCAGAACTATATTGAATAGGAATGGTAATAGTGGACATCCTTGTCTTATTCTTGATTTTAGAGTTAAAGTTTTCAGATTTCTCCATTTAGTATAATATTGGTTGTTGGCTTGTCATTGTAACTGTGAGCAAGGAGCCAGCCAGATAGCTTAGTGGATTAAAGTGCCTGCTTAAGCAGACTCAGAGGCAGGGGTTCAATCCCAGGCATGCTGTGCAAGCCACACCCCAGGGGCACACTGAGAAGGCAATTGAGACTAGATTTTCTGGCACTTACCTATAATCTCAGTGCTTGGGAGGCTGAAAAACAGGAATGACAACTACAAATCTTATCTGTGTAGTGAGACCCTGTAGAAACTGTACTAAATGCAAAAATATTTACTGTGAACAGGTATTTGATAAGCTTTTCATGATAGAAAAAGCTTCTAATCATCAAATTATTTGGTTGAAAAACAGGGAAATAGAGCACTTCAAAGTGAAGTTATTTGTAGTCACATGTAAACTTAGAAAATATTTTTTTGAGACAGGATCTTACTATGTTGTCCAAGCTGGCCTTGAACTCATAGGGTACCTCCTGCTTCAGCCTTCCAAATGCTGGGATTATAGGCAAGCCAAGCATAAAATTTGCTTTTTAATAATACTTTTCCTTGAAAAAGGGTAGTCATTGAGGGTGTCCAAAGGAAGTTTTAAATAAAACAACAAAAGTAAGCTATAGGTGCTAATTTTAAAATGTTATTACTTGTAATGATAAATTTAGTTCGTTAGATTTCTCACTTGTGTGTTTTCTAAGTGCTTAGTTTCATTAAATTCTTAAAGTACCTGAATAGCTCCATTTTATAGAAGCTTACGCTAGGTGTGAAGGGGCAAAATGGACATTGTGGAATAATAAAGAATATCTAAGAAGTGAGCCCATGAAACTGTTTCATTGCTATTTGTTCTTCAATAAAATAAATTAAAAGAAAAAAAAAGTGAGCCCAAAGTACTTAGGTCCCCTTCCTTGAAAGAAGCTGTCAAGGACAGAGGAACAGATTCTCCCCAAGGACCTGAGTGAGGACTGAGGATCTCCAGCTCTCTGGAGGTTTAAGCCTTCCAGTGAAAAGTCACATTCCTGGTTATATAGGAATCTTGCTTTATTTTGGCTTTAACCATCCATCAGAAAAGAATAAAAATGAGGTATAAAAAGTAAAGCCATATTAATATGCTGAGCTATAAAAGGTTTGAGTCAACAGCTTCTGACATTGTCAGTCATGTGGATAACCCACTACTATTATAGACTACTGGACTGTATTGGATTACTCTGCTGAATTCATGCACCTACAGTATATGAATGGCAATGGAATACCCATCTCTGACAAAAGTAAACAAAAAGGGGATATAAATGAAGGATGATTTTATAGTATATATACAAAATAATACACATATACAGCTACTTTCTCTTAGTTCAATGAGAAGTTTTGAACTAATAGTGTTTAGACAAGATATCATGTCTACATCTTGTACTATGAATAACTAATATGAAGACAACAATATACAATGTATTAATTATTGTAACTATCCTACTAGCCTGTTTTGAAACTATCTCATGGCTACTTCTTCCTCAATAAAATTATTTAAAAAAAAAACAATGAGTGGTAATTTGTTAGGATAGTAATAGGAAATAAGATAATCATAAAAATGTTTAATGTGAGATTAGAACCAATGTTGTCTCTCTTTTTCTACTGATATAATATTATGTTGTTTACTACATTAGTTTCTACCTGCACATTTTCATTGATTCACTTGGTAAATTCTTTACTTAAATTTATGAAAATAAATTAAAATTTGCTGACAATATCTAAATCTTTAGATTCGATAAACATCCCCAATTTAAAATATCAGAATCTTCATTTCAAATAATGGACAGGTAGAAACAAGCCTTGTCAAAATACTAGCACTAGGTATATTAAAGATTACCTTTAAGAGAAATTAGAAAACATGGCCTGTCTAATTTATTAGGTGGGCTTAGTCTCCACCTATTCAACTTCCCTTGAATACATCATAGGCTCAGATTTGTAGAGCAAACATGAAGTTTCATGGCATAACAACTCTACTGACAGTCATAGCATAATACTCTACTAACAATCACTGTTCTGTTGCAGCCATGGAATTGGTAGAGAACAGCATATTCTGCTTATTACTCTGACAGATGCTAGCAAGGTAGGAAAGGAGAAAGCTTGAAGGCAGAGCTCAAAAAATAAAGGGCATGTGGTGAATGAATCAAATCAGCAGCTTATCCAATCCCTGGTTGGCATTTTGGAGCCAAGCCCAAACCAAAGTATCTATTTCTAGCGTTAGTGTGCTCACTCATGGGAAAGGAAATTGCTCAGGTAAGTGACCCATGCCTCAGGAAAGACCTTCTTGCACCTAGACTCAAGAACGGAAGTAAGCTCCTGTGCCTGCATGGCATGGATGAATTGAGATGGAAGTGAGAGCAAATGGTGAGGCCTTAGGGACCCCTGTGAGGAGTGTGAAAAGGAGTGTTTGCTGAGGGCAAATCCCCTGCAACTTAGCAGCACTTTCAAGTCTTGTGATGCACACAGAACTTGCCAGATGAAGTACAGACCTAATGGTTGGGCCTGAAGCAGTAGCACAGCTGAATAAGCAGCATGATGAAGGCCAGCACAAATTTATTTTTGTTTTCCAGATCAAGTGTGGGTCAGAAAATGGGGTCAAACCAAGCCCTTGTGGATATACCAAGGAACTATACTCTCTCATGTAAAGCAGCTTGCAGTTCCAAAGGTCAGGTGGCTGCCGCAGAGGTGTTACACTGCTTTGCTGTGCTGTGCATGGTCAGGAAATTTACAATGTACAGAATATACTGACAGCTTTGTAATGTACAACAGTCTGTAACCTGTAACATGATCCCATAACACTCCTTAAAATTTGGAAAGACAAGGACGGTCTGCATTTTACCCATTGTCAAACACCACAGGAACAAGGGGCACAGCAGGAGGTAAAGCCAAGACATACACAGACAAGGTAAGGACCAGAACATCCAGGGATCTGAGCTCAGTAGGAAGAGCCATCACAGACCCTCAGGCTGCAGGGCACAACACACCCTACATTGGTAAAAGACTGTCTAGTTATCCTGTAGAGAAAACACCTGGAGCAATGGAAAGAAAATTAGTCTACAGAGGTTACTTTAAGAGAAAAATGGTGAGTCAGATCAACATGATTCTCGTGCGGAGCTGAAGAGAAGTAGAAAACTTTACAATTTACAGCGGTGTCTCAGATCATGAATGCTTTTGTTCATGAACAGTTTGGTTCTCAAAGTGTCAGACAAAAGTTTTGCATGTTTGCTTGCAAACTGCATTGTGAGACACACATGACTACGGACATTTTACCCGCGCAAACACAAATGTAGCCATCTTTCCAAAATCATAAAAATTAAGATCATAAACTGAGATACCACTGTATATTTAAATTAGGCACCACAATTTGCAAGTGGCAACTTACACTCAGGTATTTTATGTACATGGATGAAAAGAATTGAGGGGGATTAAAAGTAAAATGCCTGTGTGTTACCCCACAGAATTCACTGACGTAACAATGGTTGAGCTAGCCGGGCGTGGTGGCGCATGCCTGTAATCCCAGCACTGGGGAGGCTGAGGCAGGAGGATTGTTGTGAGTTCGAGACCAGCCTGAGCTACAAAGTGAGCTTAAGGCCAGCTTGAATTGCATAGTGAGACCCTATCTCAAAAAGACAAAAAAAAAAAAAAAAAAAAAAAAAAAAAAAAAAAAAAAAAAAAAAAAAAAAAAAAAAAAAAAAAAAAAAAAAAAAAAAAAAAAAAAAAAAAAAAAAA
>PVKA01002957.1:17990-51693 GCA_004027165.1 Ctenomys sociabilis | reverse complement strand
AATGTTTAGTTCAGATGAGATACACATTAGAGAATGCTGTAGTGTGTGTGACATTGAAACTAAAATGAAGTCATAATTTCATGAAGAGTAACATGGAGAAACCATGAAAGCACCAGGGGCAGAGCAGAGCGAGGCATCGTGGGATCTGAGGGGCCTTCAAGGAGGAGTGGGACGGCCATTTTTGGTAAGAGACAGCCCAAGACTAAGACAGGAAACCCATCATCTGGGCTTTTGTCGGAACTGTCAGAGGAGAAGGATCGATCATGCAGGTGAGTGTAGCTCCAGTGGGACTCCAAGGACACGAGCCGGGCTGGAGCAAATTAGCCAGCGCACGCACATGCACATGCCTGCACACACATATGCACACACACACGCTGGAGCGCTCATGCTGTGCTGAAAGCTCTGATTTGAGGGGAGAACAGACATGAAGCCGCTGCCGGGCTTGTGGCTCAGAGCAGAGCTTGTGCGCATGTGCATCTGCATGCTAACCAGCGTGCGCTAGGTTGCTGTAATCTCACAGTAGGCCCTGAAGTGGCACAGAGGGGCTGTTCTATTGGTACTTTATATCTATCGCTAGAGCCTCACTGAAACCTGGAAATACAATATATTGTAACTTTTGTTACTACATTCGTGGCATAATAAATATATTCATCATGAAGAGTTGGTATTTGTTCACACCACCCTTAAAATATTTTTGGTAAAGTTGAACAGATTTCCCCAAAACAAACACATCATTTTCATAAAATTTATTTTTTAACCCTATGCTATTTTCAGCCTTCCCGTGCACAGCATATATCTGGTACCATTCTGGACACGTAGGGAACAAGTTAATTTATTATATCAAATAGATGTCTTAAGCCATTAAGGGTTCATTCTGCCTGTGACCCTAACTGAGAAAGCTGAAGGGAGAACATTTTTTTTCATCGAGTGAACAGAATAATGTGATGTTCTAAAAGAGACTCTTATTGGTTAGAATCTAATAGTCTACAAAATGGGCAATTAAGATCTCAGTCATCTGAACAAAATAGCTGCAGAATAACTAGCAATTAATTCTTTCACTACTTGTAACTTGTGTGCAATCTTATTTATGTACTTACATATTTATCCAACATAATCATAAAATGTATATAGAAAATCAGTGTGAGAGATGCAAGTTCAGACTGCTTCTCACACAGGTGCCTCCAGCATGCTCCAACCCAGGAATTAGACCTGTGCAGGTGCCATCCTGGCCCTGGCTTTTGAGCTCCCATCCCCGGGGCATGACCTGGCTACACAGCGGCTGCACAGCGCAGCAGGAGACACAGTTAGCAAACAGAAAACAGGGCTTGTTCCTGGGTGCACATCCCAGAAGGGATATCCAGCTGTAAGGACTTAGTGGTGGATTTTTTAAAAAAGAAATAAGCAGAAATCAGAGGACTTTATATTCCTGTGACACACAGCCTCACGCTTCGTGGCCTTCTGTTCTATTTCATCATTGTCTTCAATGCTTTGTGTCATGTCTCATTCCAAGAGCAACCCTATCAAAGTTGTGTCACTTAACAGTTTGTTTCTAAAAGCCCATAAGAGCTTCCTATTTACATTTTCACTGCCATTTATGAAACATCATTTTCAGCAACTAAACTCTCTATATTCAAATTTAATAAACTTGAGAAACTGAAACTCTAGATCCATTATGATGTCTTGAGTTACAGTGGCTAAATCCAATTACCAAGTAAGAAGCTTATTCATCTCCACAGAGGCATCTTCAAAAATCTAGGCATTCTCAGTTTATAACTGACAAATTTTGAGTTTGGAAATAAAAACTTACTCTTCATGGTATAGAAAAGCCTATTGTTATATTTTTTTCAAAGCACTGTCTGGACAGTGTGAAGATTATATGTATTCAAAAACTTGCATTAAAAGTTCATGTTGGTGATTGGCAAGAAGTGTTAATTTTTAGAGAATGGTCTCATGACCATAACACAGATATACCTTTAAATATTTTGTATTTTCTCCATTTCAATATTTTGAAAAAATCAGTATTTTAAGATGACAGCGTACAGCTACTCATTTTCAACTGGGAAATGTGTAATTTAAAAATAAATCCTGGTCTACTTTTTGAAGTCATTCTGGATATTTTTTCATGGGGAAATGAACATATATATATATATATATATATATATATATATATATATATATATATAAAATACATATGGCTTGGTATCCTGTTTGTATGTTTTAACGCACTGTATATTGATTATTATACTTAATTTCAATGAATAATTATTATTTTTATAACATATGTAAAGCTACCAAAGTCACTTAGCCTCTGAAGTCACTCATATTTGCTACTGACAACCAGTCTTCCCTTTGCCCCAGCATAGAATATACTCCCAATAGTGTACTTCTCACTAAGATAGAGCTTCATTTTATCAAGAATTCTAAACATTCATTTTCATTAAAGAACTTGCTCATTTCCTTTCTATTTCATTACATAACAGATATAAAACACTAAATTTCAAAATTAAAATTTACTTAGAGGTTAAATGTTATATTAGGGAATATCTACTTTACAGCAATAAAAAGCAAGAGAAAAAATTCAAGGAAAATCATAAAATCTAAAAATAACAGAAAATATAACAAAGCAAGAGGTATCGATAAAATTGTTGACAAACACATATGGATTACAGAATCAATCCAAAAGCAGTTTCTGCAAACCACATTGCAAATGGCAACATCCCCACATATGCTCCTAGCAAAGGCACAAATCAGACTCGAGGACATTAAGACCTCGAACGTGAGAGGCCCCTCAGCCACTGAGCGAAGCCAGCCAGGCGCAGCTCAGCCAGGCTGCCTCTGCTAACAGCAGACAGAGGAAAGTTTAAAATGCAAATGTTAGAAAGGAAAACAGAGACACTTTCAGTGATTGAAAACATCATCACCCCATCAGGCAATATAACAATCACAGACAAGTACCTGGTATCACAAATGACAAATGTAGAAATAAAAAATTCAATATAATAATTGTATATTCAAACTGCACTCTGAATAACAGACAATGGGAAGGCAATGAGTAATTTGGACAGCACCATCCACCTGCTGCAGACAAACACCCAAGCATGGAGCACACAAACGCAATGGAAGGATCAAGCGTGGGAGTGGCCAGGTGGACCATAGCAGGCTGTGAAGTAAACCTCAGCAATTTAAATCACTAAAAAGTGAATTTCCCAACAGAATGGAATGAATTTAGAGGCTAGTAACAGAAAGAAACAGGATACTATCAATATATTCACAATAACAAGTTTCTAAATAATAAACAGAATAAGGGAAAACTCACAGGCAAGATTAAAGAAGTCTACAAAACCCAACACTGCAAAGCAGAAGGAAGGAAATGCCAAAGCAGAGCTTCAGGCTGAGACAGAGCTGAAGCTTCTGTGCTAAGCAAGACGGGGTGGAGAGATAGCTCAGTGGTCTAAGCACCTGCCCAGCTAACTCAAGCACCCGGGTTCGATTCCTGGTACCTCATGCTGTGCCAGCCACTGAAACCAAGCATGTTGGTGCATGCCTATAATGCCAGCACTGAGGAGGATCTCTGCAAGTCTGAGCTGCATAGCAAGACCCTGTGCTAGATCAATCAATCAATAAAATAATTTTTAAAAAAGAAGCAAAAATCTTATCAAATACCATAACCTGTGATTTACAAAGCAGAAAAGAAAAAGAAATGCAATGTAAGCAGAATAAAGGCAGATAAAGTACTAGAAAAAAAAAGTGGGATAAAGTTGAAATTATCAAACAATAGAGAAAACAAAACCAATGTGCATTAAGTTGAAAATTACGTAGTAGGTCCAAGAACAAAAGAACGAACTGATCAAATTACTGCATCAGGAATTTGATAGTGCTCATCGCTGCAAGTTTATAAAATCTCATGAAGCAAAAGTGCAAACTGATGTAAATGGACAAATTGGATAGCGCATGAAATGTGAGCCTTCCTAGAACCCAGCCCACACAGGCAAGAGGCCCACGTGGCAGCCCAATGCCTCAGGCACGCATGTGTTCTGGTGCAGGCTCACTATGAGCCTGGAGAGCGCCCGGGAAGCTATATCCATCTCTGAGAGGACGTCGGCTGAAGAAGGTTCAACCAATGACTCTCTGATCTTAAAGTGGCATCTCCTTCCTATCTTTTAAGCTCCTAGCAATGTTTTTATATGCCTATTATTTTAGTTTGTAGTTTATGTTCACTTCTGCAGGATTTACACACCCTACAAAAATTTTGGAATTGCTCTACATGTATTGTCCATTCTCTGATA
The DNA here is from genome assembly GCA_004027165.1 of Ctenomys sociabilis. NCBI lineage: Eukaryota > Metazoa > Chordata > Mammalia > Rodentia > Ctenomyidae > Ctenomys > Ctenomys sociabilis. The sequence continues at coordinate 47,407 of PVKA01002957.1, read as the reverse complement.
CAATTTCATCAAATAGTTCGTGTGAAAACTTAAATAGGACAAAATATTTTATTATTTTTCTTGTAACTTTAGAAGACCAAGATGACAGGTATTTCAAGCATGATTTCAGTGTTATACATTGCTGTCCTCAATGTAGTGGCTTAGTTCACAGATATCAACATAGAGAGTTAGGGTGAGAATTCTACCCATTAATTGCTATTTTCAAAAACTTATGAAAATTCTTAGGTACATTTAAAAATTTTGAGGAAATTTTTCCAGAATTAAATTTTGTTCTGCTCTGATATAAACCATAAAACACATTTACAGTTTCCCATATTACAGCACAACATTTCAGTGGAATGGTTCTTGCCATGAAAAGGATTTTACTGATCTGTATAACTGTAATAAGTCTACAGTTCTTTAAAACAAAGCATGATGACTTAGTAACTAATTGTTTGAAATTCTTAAATCCAAAAATAAACATATGGCTTCATTATAAGCATCCTACGCAGCCTGTCACTAGATTACATCTATGATCAATCAGCATCACAGAGATGCATCTTTAACACTGTTTGGGTGGGTAGAAATACAGCAGGAAAGCTACAAAACACTTGCAGAATTTGCTGAAGCACTTTGTCTTGTGTGTAATATATGAAAGGCCTCTTAAATTTTGAACTCAATACCAAACAATAAATAATTAAATAAACACAGAAAAACATAAGGCAGGATATATCCAGATAACAAGAACATTTCTTTGGACCAACAACTCTAAAAGCACAGAATTTCGTTAGAGATGTGGATGAAGTTACAAAGAAATCCTTTCACATATCAGTGTGAAAAGTTTGCATGGATCTCAGACAGTTCTGGTGCTGACAGGACTCAAAATAGCTACAGGAAGCAGCACAGCTTTCATGTAGAACCTTGGATCCAATTTTACATCGGCATCTGCACCTGGAGACGTGCTGGAAGGCAGACGGGAAGAACTGTTGCAATCTTCATGAACGAATACACTTTCACATTTGTTAGCGCAGTTACTTTCATGTGTAATGTGTTTCTGAAACCCTATACTATGTTTTTTTATGTACCACATGAAGATCCAACTATTACTTTTAAAAGACCTGTTTTCTTCTCTATATTCTGAAAGACAAGTAAGTAGATTTGCCTTGGAAGACCATATTCTCCTTTCTAGTCTGAGAATGCTAGCTTGGTCACTAGAGCCACTACAGTCCCAGCATGTGTCCCTGATCGGTAGCTGATCACCTTTAAGTGCCTCAAGCTGTCTTCTTCACTGGTCAGGTCATCAAGCTGCTGGAGAGAGGGCCAAGCATGCAGCCACTGTCTTTCTGGTTCTCACACAATCATGCGCAGCTCAGCATGTTTTCTTCTGACTCAAGGTTTAGTGATGATGATTTCTATTGATGATGTCATTACTATAGGTCCTTGGCACCTGTCCCGCACTCCTAACAACAGAATAAGAAACTGTGCTTCACTTCTGCAGGATTTACACACCCTACAAAAATTTTGGAATTGCTCTACATGTATTGTCCATTCTCTGATACGATTTCATTCACTGAATGACTTGCATTAATATGGATTCAGGTGTATTTATTTTACATTATGTGTTAGAATTCAAAGTTAATTATTTGATGAAATTATTTCAGATCTGAGTACTTGAATGTCCTAAAACATTCCTGTATTCCACCTGCGCACCACCCCTGACAATCCTAATGTGGCGTCTATAAAGGTGAGGTCATTTCTGTAAGACACCGCTGAGATGGCCAAGTCTAGATGAACTCCAATCTCATGCAGTCACAGTGGGGCTTCTTCAAAAGTGGCTGGATCTAGAGTGTGACACGGGGATTGATTCATGGTGCAAGGCCAGGATCAAGTTTCTAGGATTGGAGGTGTGAATGCAGCCCACCCTAAGTAGCTTAGAAAGACACAAGGGAAAGAAAGAGCTGTGGCCCCTGCTGCTTCACTACCTCTTGCCCACCTTGCACTGGCTCTCTTCTGTGGGGCCTGTCTGCCATCTACCCTCTGACTATGGGCTAAAACCTCTAGCATCTAGGAGCTAAAAAACCTTTCCTTCTTCAAGTGTGGAATACTTTGTCTCAGCAATGGGAAGAGTCCCCTAGACACATCTTCAAGCTGCTCTCCAAGCTGGCTTGGGCACTTGGTGGACCTGCTGTTGGTTGCCTCCTCTCTCCACACTGGTGTCACGTGGGTGCAGGAGCCATTCTCATGGGCACTGGGTAGAGTCTGATTGCTCTCCGTTCAGTTCCTTAAGGGCCTATCTTTTATGCTTGTTTTCTACCTGCAGATCTTGCTGACCTTTAAAAATTGGGCCATGTTGCTGTCCTTATGTATTTTAGATGCCAGTCTTTCATGGGGTACGCATTTTTGCAAACACTTTTCCTCATCATAGGTTTTTGTTTTCTTGTTAGTATTGACTTTCACTGAACACAAAATCCTAATTTTAATATAATTTAAAGTATAAAAAAAATTGTGGATTTGATGTAGCCTTGGCAGAGTTGACTCAAGGCCCCTTAGTGTTTTCCTATGTTGTACCCTAGAAGTTTCTGTTTGCTTGCTCATTTAGTTTTTGGTTTGCATTTTATATTTAAGTAGATTTTGGAGTTAAGTTTTGAAAGGCATGCAGCCTGTGCCTAAGTTGTTTCCTCTGTATATACAGCTGTGCAGGCCCTTCCTTTCCCACATCTAGGCATGAGCTTTCCCAGAAGATGGGGCTGGGGATTCTCCCTGTCAGGAAGAGCCTCTCGCAGCTGGGCTATCTGTCTGTCCACAGCACCACAGCCAGCCAGTTCAAAGTGGGCTTTTTCTTCATTCAATTTTCCAAAATTTTCATTTTCAAATAGTCAATGAAATAAAGTTCTGTGACCTAACTTAAAAGACTAAAATCAAAGACTCCTCTGATCTGTCTCCATCGTCATATTTGTACTATTTCTGAGTTTGTTTCCATCTTGGTCGTCAGTTTTGCTTTATTATTTTAGATAACATTTGCTTGGTGGATGCAATGGGACGTGGCGAATGTGGTTCCAAGCAGGCACATTGTCTGTCTCTTTTGTGATGTCATTTAAATTACTGAGGTGATAAATTTTCAGCAAAAATATTAACGTTTCATTTTTTAAAACAAGATATCGTTATTCAGTTCAGGCTAGCCTTGAACTCACTATGTAGCCGAGGATGGGCTTAAATTCATGACGATGCTCTTGCCTCAGCCTCCCCAGTTCTAGGATTAAAGGCACATACCACCATGCCCAGCTTTGGAGTTTTGTTTGATTTAGGAGCAACTTAGATATATACTTCTGGCAATCACAAAACATCTTGTCTTTTCTTTTTAATAATGCTATGATTGCTGGGTATCATGCTGCACATCTGTAATTCCAGCACTCATGAGGCTGTGGCAGGAGTAGGAGGCCACACAAGGCTACAAGGTGAGATCAAGGCCAGCCTGAAATGCAGAGTGAAACCCCGTCTCATAGAGACAAATCAAATGCTCCAATTGCTGGGGGTCTTGATTTGTCCCTGGTTGCTCTGGCAGAGCTCTCAACCAGGTCTCAGGTGCCCGGAGCCCCTCTGCCAGTTCCCACTGCTCTGCACAGGCTGTGGAGGGCTCAATCCTCATTCACACCCTGCCTCTCCTGACAACAGAACTATCCGAGTCACACCTTCCATCCTCTGGACTTGGGCAGCTCTAAAGTATACTTGATACACAGACCTCAGGGCAGAGAGCCATATTTTCCTTAATTGCCAATATCCAGGTCAAATTTTATTTCTCTTCATGCCTAAGTGGTGACAAGTAAACTTTTTGTGTGTGTTTTTTTGTTGGTGTTACTATAGTTCTGCTATATCTTCTCTTAAAGACTTCTTACTCACCCTGTTTTGAAAGTACATCCCAGCTATAACTAGTCAGGAGAAACTGCTGCACCATTTGCTGCACACATTCTCCTTTCCTTGTTCACGTAAGTTTGTCATTTTACTCTCAAAGTCCTTTTGAAACTAACAGATCCTTTTATTCCTTTGGTTTTCAAAGAAATCTCAGAAACACACAAGGTCCATATCTCATACCAGTTTTAGAACCAAGCACACTCACCCACCTCCGAATTTGATGACCTAGAGTTTTAAGTTGGAGCATCAACACCTCCTGGCTATTGCTTCTTGGGCCACAATTATCTGACTATTAGGAAAAGGTGAGCTGGGACATACAGCTGCAGATATGATGACAGTGGATATTATTATGCTTGTATTTTCTCATACCCTGAAATGTACCCTAAGACAGTAACACAAATAGTTATTGGTTACCTGTTTGTGAATATGTACATCAGGTTCAATATAGTGACACTAGGCTGTACCTGTACCTCAATGGCAGTGGATTTGTGCAGCTCATGTAAGGTCCTAGATTCAAATTCCAACAACACCCAGTAAAGAAAATAATAATAGTAATAATGCCACCAGTCTTATCACTGGTGATAAAGACCGGTGGCATTATTCTACAACTTATTCTTTATCTTCAGACACATACATATTACATTTTAAAATCACTTGAAATTTTTCATTTTTGAAAACAAGGCAACTAACATGTAATTCAAATGTTTCAACTTGATGTCAGTTTTAAAGATTAGCTATTTTCCTTTTAACTTTAGCTTTTAATATGTAGGCCACTATCAATAAGAAAGCTACTTTTCTTAGGTACAAAGTATCCAACACCAAAAGTTAGAGGAGGAGAGTCCACTTAGCTCACAGCTTGTAGAGCTTTCAGTCTATGATTGGCAGAGGGGCGTGGCAGAGGAGAAACAGCTCATGGCAGGCAGAAGGCAGCAAGAAAGCAACAAGTGGTGACAGCAACCCTCCCTCTGCTCCTTGTATTTTATCCAGGCTACCTGCCTTTAAGGGGGAGTGCTCTCATTCAGGTGGGCAGCCTTCCCACACCCAGAACTATGCAAAACCAAGCAATGCACTGAGTCAGTAGTCACCCAGTTATTCCCAGTATCACACACTGTAGATCCAGCCACCTGTGCCAAGCTGCACCTGGGTCTGCATGAGGCTTTGGGACACACCTAGACACAGCAGTGGTAGTCACACATGATCCGCAAGGCCAAGAGGGTCCGGTGATGGAGAGCAGTAATGACCACAGTCAGTCATTCTACTTTGATTTCTTATTCATCTGCAGGTAACTGTTTTATGTTTGGGTTCACAGCATGTCCTTCAGGAATTCTTTTTTTTTTATTTTAAGGAAGGGTCTATAGGATGTTCAGGGTCTCACTACTACACTGGACTCATACTTGATCTGCCTGTTTACAGTTTCCCAAGAGCTGGGATTGCAGGTTCACATCACCATGCCCAGTCTCAATTACCATCTAAGCATGCTGTGGGGGTGAAGACAGCACAGCAGACCTGGGGATCCAACCCCCAGCCCCTGCATCTGCTTGCAGGTGCTTTAATTTGCTGAGCTATTTGGCTGGCCCTTCTGTCAAGAATTTTAACCAAACATTCATATTTTATACCGTCTATTATTTATGTAAAATTGGTGAGTGCTTTATGTTATTCTATACCTTATTTTAAGTCTACTAACATATTCTTCTGTAGGTATTGCTGTGACTTCAGATTGGAGAAAAGGATGCAAAAATCTGATGACTGCAGCATAATCATACAGCAAAGCTGAAAAGTGTTAATTTGATTTTACATTTCTGTAGCTTTCTGTGGGATCTCTCAGATCTTCCTACTTTCTCCAATAAAGTAAAAAAAGATGGACACTGAGCTCTTTCCACAGTCACCTCTGTAGGCTACAGAAAAAATCAGAAACAGACAAGCAAACAGGAGCCTTTTCCTTGCTGAGGTTGTGGCTGGGGCTCAGCGGGATGTGGTCCAGGGCTGTGCTCAGCCTCATCACAGGGGTAGGCTCTATGAGGACATCCGCTCCACCTCCCTGCCACCACCTGAGAAGCAACAACAGACTCCACGCCGGGGTGGAAGGGGAGTCACCCAGTGAGCTCCCAGGGGACCCGAAGGTGGCCCTAACAAGTCAATGCCTCTTTGACATGTGAATCTTTGGTGAGAACACTAAGAAGAGGATGGATTTAGGTAGAGATTGAGGCAGGAATGATTGGACTAATGAGGAGAGGACAGAAAGAAGAAAGGAGAAATGGGTGGCTCTTGGGGCTCTCTGTGGTACCCACCCTATGATGTGAGGATCTCCTATGAAGACACTTTCCCACCCTGGGCCCTTCAGCTGCAATCCGCTTTCACAATACAGGACAACCTGAGCTCACTCCTCCCACCTATAACCCTGCACTTCTACTTAACAGCCAGTAAACGTGCAGATCCTGGATGCAGACACATAGGTCACCATTAGAAACAGATCTCCACTACCAGAGATCCTGCCACTGGTGCCTGGTGGGTGGAGATGGCCGGAAGGAGTGCCTGCACCTCAGAGTGAAGCCCACGGCCTGCATGTCCAGTCCAGCAGTGAGCAGGTCCCTGAGAGGGACGCCGGGGGCCTGGCTGAGTTGAGGGTCACTCAAATGAAAAAGGCTCGGTGAGAGGGAGTGCTCTGGAATACCTAGGAATATGTATGTAGAAATGCTGGTCTTGTACTTTTGATCATACTTGGAACTATGTGAGCTTGAAAATGATGGTTCCAGAGGCTGCACTTGCAGGGTGATTAGAAAACTCGGGATACAAGCGGGGACACAGTGATGTGCACAAGCAGGTGTCAGCACCTATCTCTGGAAATGCCCTCTGAAAATTATTTTGATGATCATTTTATCTCTATGCAGTTTTGTATCTGCAATGTTCAGAAAAATATTCTGTGAAACAGCTGAGCTAATCCCATCTTTTGTGGATTATATTTTGGATTAAGAGGAACTTAATGTCTCACTCTCCCATCAGTACTGTTTCCTAAATAACAGCTGTAAAATAAAAACTAAATAAATGAATGAATGTAACTGCTTAGCACATAGCCTCTCAGCACGTCTGTGAGCTAGAGCCCACTGTTCTGTCCAGCAAGGCCTCTTCTTTCCCTCTCCCACACACCTCTAGTAATTTTGCAATTATTTTTACTCTGGACTCTTGTACTACTTGATTTGTCTTCATTCCTTGTGAGGAGCTCAGCTAGTGGAATCCCTGAGGGTGGCACAGGTAGGCAGGGAACAGGTGAGTGTGAGGTCCTGGGCACAGGCAGTGGGTTTGGGTGCCAAGCCGAGAGACAGAACTGGGCAGGAGGGGCTGAGGGCAGAGTGGAAGGGGAGACCAGGTGGGCAGACTGGCCATGAGCAGCCAGCTTTTCTCAGGCCCACTTTCCTTGCTGCCGCTGACACCAGGGCATCAGTCCCAGGGTCCTCAGCCTCGGATGGGGACAGCAATTTCCACAGTGCTCTGCCATGGAGATCCCAGCCTTGATATGCACCTGTAGCCCTCTCATTCCATGGCCTCCAGCTGTGCGCGCTGAGCAGATATCACGGTGGAAATTGCAGCCCTACTTTGTGGGCCCGGTGAGCCCCCTTTCTGGGTAACTCTGTCCTCTATAGAGCTCTCAGCAATGCACCAGAAAAATAAGCACCTACTGTAGGGAAATAAAAAGCAAATACTAAGTCTATCGCTGAAGGGTGCACGTAGCATACCAGCAGTGTCTGTTGAAATTCCAGGAACTTACGAAAGCCCCGGAGCACTGCTGAGCCCTGCCTGTGGGGTGAACTCATCGTGGAGCCACGCTGGAGCCTGACAAAGCCATCCTTGGGGTCTGTAGGTAGCAGCTATCTACACAGGGCCCACCCCCACCAGCAACTCCAGACAGTCCTGTCCTGGTTTCTTTCTCTCATTCCTGCCTGATAACACCCCTCCCCTTGTTTGTGCTGTGTGATAGATATTTGTTCAACAAAGAAAATAAAATAGCTCAGATACATTAAGTACTTAAAGTTCTTTGCTTTTTAAATTAACGTGGGTGTTCTGTAGTAACTAGTATGAATACCCTTACCTTCTAGAGTCCTGAGGGAAATCAGTGTGCACCCCAAACCTAAGGTTTCTGCACATCCTTAGAGTAGTTCAGTATGCGGGAAGATGGGGTGTGAGCAGCAGCTGCGCAACAATATGGGAGGGAGCCTGTCAGCTGTGTTCATGTAGACCTGTTCTCAACCCTACATGTGCCTAGAAATAAAACTGTGCTATCAGAGAGCCTCCTGAGCACGCTCCCAGAAGTGCTCTCAGGCTGGGCAGGGGTCCCCATATGGAAATTCCTAATAAGCTTTCTACAAGCCTGACCTTCCTGATCTATGACTGTATTTTGAGTCTTACAGTCAGGTCACTGCCCTCAGCAACGATGCAATGCAATGGTGGCCCTAAAGTACAGCGGGATGACGTCTAGCGTGCACACAGCCTGGTGTGGGGCAGGGTGTGCTCACAAAGCCCACAGAACGCCTGTTTGCACACGGACACAGTGTAGTGGCTTTTTCCCATGGTGCTTTTAAAGATTAAGTATGGTTTAGAGGCACCAAGTAATTAGTGGCCTTGTGTCCCTGTACTATAAATGGTTGCACTGAAACGTGTCCGAAGCACACAAAATTAAACACTACATCATGTCACCACTTTACTACCACATTCAGTTAAGTAGGTTTACAAAAATCATAACAGCTAACACTGTGTCACAGTCCTAGTAGTGAATATTTACTGAGCAGGCGCCATGTCGACTGCCTATCATGCAGTATTGGGCTCCATACTCCCAAAGCAACAAGAGTTCCATTATGGCTGTGTCTGGATGCCCCCGCACCTCATGCCCTCCCAGGGGCTCTTCCAGAGGCGGCTGGGTCTGGAGTGACTCATACTGCAGTGCTGGAGTTCAGGGTGAGCGATTACTACAGTGACTGGCTCAGCAGCGCCCTAATCCTGGTAGCCTACACGGAGTACAAAAGAGGCAGAAAAAAAAAAAAAAAACCGCTGAAGTCACTTGCCTGCTTTGCAGCATGCAAACTCAGGACTTGCGCTTGTCAAGCAGGAACTTATGTTGTGGGGCTGTCTCCCATCTTTGCTTGCTTCGATACCTTCTGCCCACCATCAACTGTTCTCTGCAGTGCCCCTGTGCCAAGCCACCCTGGCTTGGGACCAGCGATTGCAGACCAAAACCCTTACACACTGTGAGCTAAGCAAACCTCTACTTTCACTCCAGGTGTTGGTTATTTTGTCTCAACCATCAAAAAAAGCATCTAAAACAAATGAGAACATCATTCCTTTTTTGTTTAAATACCATTAGAGATGTACTTATGGAACTAGCCTGCTTACACAGGACTCCATAGCCTCCTTCTGTCTGTGGTGTTCCTCTGTCAGAGAACTGGGGCTTTATTTCCAGGACTCTCAGTCTACTGCCTAATATAAACTTCTTGATAAAACAAACAGCTCCCATAACTCTTAACTCCTTGAGCCTGGGAAGGTACCAAAAGCCCAAGTGGGCAGTATGTGGGGAGTCTTGAGCTAACACAGGGTGAAGCTGGGCCTAGGCCTGGGTGCAAGACACCAGCCCAATGACTGTGGCTTACACATCCTACAGGTGTGGTGAGCAAGACAGGATGTCTCGCTCCAAGGAAATTTTTCAGGTAGCTGGAGGGAAATGACTATGTCCCCAAGGAAAAGCCAGAAGGGTGGAAAATCATAATGAATCCATTTGTTAGCAGAAAAAGCAAGTCTATGCTGGCTCGAGACAGGGCACTACCTTTTTTTCTCACTCTTACAATGAGAGTCTTACAGTCGTTACACATCCAGTTAGAATTCAGCTGTTGTCTTAGGTTCTGACTCCTTCCCTTAGGAAGGAAATGCGCGTCCATGGTCCAGCAGCTCCCTGGCACAGACAGGCCTGCAGCACTACAGATAAAGGACTGACTGGATGCTTGTCCCAGAAAAGGGGATGAGCTGGTTCCCCATGGTCTCGTCTTCATATAAGAGAAGCTTAAATCTTTGGTCCAGAAGGAAGCCTCATCCACAGCAACAGGCAGTGGGATGGAGGGAGGAGAAGGGCAGGCACGCAGTGCCAGGTGTGTGGTGCCAGCCCAGGGCTCAGCAGGCCACAGGCTCAGCCTCCCCCATGAGCACAGGCGTCTCCATGAGATGTGCAGGGGTCTTCATACGGAGATCTCTGCTATGACACAGAGGGCGGGAGCTGAGAGTTGAAGACGTAGGCACTGACTGATGTGATAAGTAACTTTTTCTAATTTCTGTTTCTAACTAGTTCTGAAATTTTTTCCAGAATGAGTTTTTAAAAGATGCCATGGTACATGAGAATTTGGCATATAAATTGATTCTGAAAAACCATCTAGATGTGGATGTTTTATTCAGAGACCATTTAAATCTTAATACACTACAGCGAAGTGATTTATTGTGCAGAAGCCATATTGGAAATCAGCCAGGAGGTTATGCATATTTTAGCTGTATTTAGCAAGCCAAAAAATGTCAACTCCTATTTTGAAAATTTAAAAATATCTTCATAAATCCGATTCAGTCCCTCTAAATATGATTTTGCTGACCACTGAACTGCAGCAGTAGCAGCTTTCGTACAGAGCAGCTCCTCTGAGAGGCTGAAGTTGGAACCATGCTGCTCCAAAGTAGAAGAACGTTACAGGAAAGTAGAATTTACTTTAAGCATCTCATTTGTGTATCCATGGCGCACTTTGGATCTGCAGCTACAGAGGCAAAGCCTGGTGTACGTACCAGGAGTGTCAAATCACAAAAGGGTTGCTGGAATTTAATTTTAATTTTCTTCAGTTTCTTCCAGGGTGATTCCAAGGGGTTTCAGATACTCTAGTCCATAAGGTAGAAGGTCTCAAGACTGACTTCCTTACCTCTCTGCTGTAGTGTGAGGAGTGTTAGGGCTCAAAGTTGGTTTTGTTTTTTGTTTGTTTGTTTGTTTGTTTTGTTTTGTTTTTGTGGAACCAGGGATTGAACTCAGGCCCTCAAGCTTGTTTGTCAGGGAAGCACTTATTCCACTGAGCCATCTCCTTGGCCCCCAGGGTCCAAAGTTTGAATGCTGAGTCCCAGCCAGTTGGAGTCGCTGGGTAATTCTCATCCTTCCTTACCAAAGCACAGTGCCTCTGACCACAGGGGAAGGCCTGGCCATTCCCAGGACCTAGGGGAGGGGGAGGACTGTGGAAGGAAAAGTGAGAGAAGCCTGGAGGGAATGACTCTCCAGGTTGGACCAGATGTCTGGGCTTTCCAGTAAGCTTCTTGCTGATGGGAGATTCTAGGCTGCCTGCTCATCAGGCAAATACATCTTCCAAGATATAATGCACCAAGATATAATGCTTCATTGGGAGTCCATGCACATGAAGCAAACCCATTGTGTTCAAAATACATAGTGAATCTTTAAAAGCATTTTTAAATTACAGTAAGAGATGCACTGTCATTTTCCCCTTCCCAGCCTGGCCCTGGAGCTGAGAATGCATATCTCATTGTTCTTGCTGCATTCTTATGCACTTCTAGGTTCCTTCTTTCATGCCTTCATGTTGTCACTGCCTCCATGTCCTAAATAAGTTCATGGTGTTGACCCTTCCTGTCACCATGACTCGGAAGAGCCAAAAGTCACAGGTCTTGTGCCAGGTCTGGTAAATTAAGTGGTAAAGAACACACAGCAATATGGCAATGCTTCATAAGGTGATTGTCTTCCCCTGATGGCTCCCACCTCATAAACCTGCTCATGGCAGATGACATCAGAGCTGCTTCAGAAAGCAGCAAGCACAACAATCCATCCCATGTTTGAAGTGAGAAGAATAAATGAAAATGGGACTCTTTCATTAATGACACTTTGTATTTGGACAGAATGTATTTTTAGCAATCTTTTTTTTAATGTATTTAGTACAGAATCTACAGTATCTATAGGGTCTCACTACACAGATCAGACTCTTAGTGATGTTCCTGTTTTCACCCTTCCAAGCAGTGGGATTACCACGTCCAGTCTCAACTGCCATTTCAGCACATCCTGGGGGCAGGGCTTGCACAGCACATCAGGGATTGAACCCAGTCCCCGACCCTGCCTAAGCAGGTGTTTTAGTCTGCTGAGTTATCTGGCCAGGCCCCCATGTATGGTTATTAACTCCAGTCATTGTATTGTACAGTAGATTCCTCAAACTTCCACTATGTCTCTAAAATGTATTCTTTGACCAACATTTGCCCAAGTTCACTCTCTGCAGATTCCAGCCACTGTAGTCATGACTCCCCCAGTTCTCCAAGATCGTATCTGTCAGAGCCCGTGTGTGTGTGCTTGGACCCAGACCCCTTGGCCCCACAGAATGGACTGAGGACATCCATGTGTCATTCTTGGGTATAAAGAAGGCAGCAAGGGGGTGCGTTGCTCTGACTCCCTAGCTAGTGCCTCTTCACTAAGCATTGTCCCTCGTGGAGAAGCCACCTTTCCCTGGGAAGACAGCTTCCTTCTGTAGGCAAAGAATCCCTACCTGAATTTTAACTTCAGATAAATACTGTGTCAGTGTACGCTGGCCTCCTCTATCAAATACCAACCTTCACACCATCCCAACAACTGTTACTGCAGCTCTAGGGAGTGCAAGGGACACTTTTGCCCTGACCTGCCTAAATAGTCGTTTTATAAACAGCTATGTGCTGTGGGTGTGCTGAGGGGGGAATCAAGGCTCTGTCACTCAGACCTTGTAGTCAGAAGAATGGGGTTCAAGGTCATCTATCAGACCCTACAGAGAGAAGCAGACAGGAACCCCTGTAGAAAGGATCTGAAAACAGGAACCTTCTTCCCAGTGAGGCTGAAAATTTGTTGGGATGCTATCCAGAAGCAGCCAGAAGAAACTGTGCAGGAAAGGTTAAACCAAAATGATGTGGAAGAGAATGCAGCAGGCAGGTGGGAGGGCCCCCAACCCTGTGATGGCATGGCCAGGTGACCAGACTTGACATGGCTTCACCTCCTTGGTGACCAGAGCAGCTGTTGTTTGGCCAACACAGACTGCAGCTCATCTGCCTAACACAGAACACACAGAGCCCTCACAAGAAGTGGGGCAGAGATCATTTGCAGGGGCCCAGAGCTGCCGCCTAGTGGAGGAGGAGATGGACCCCAATTCCTGGTCCTGGGGTGGCCGGCTGCTCTGTTTGTTTTTAACTCACAACCCAGCACGTAGGATGGTGGTTCCGTTCCGTTCTGTTCTGTGACCTGGCTGGGAGTCCTGCAGGGGAGCCCACCCTCTGGCTACCTGTGCTCGCTGCAGGCTTGGGGTCTCAGGGAACCCACACCTGGGCCCCATAGACTGTATACTCAGAGGCTCAGAGGAGAACGCAGGGACCCTCTGAAATTCCAACTGCACACAATCCCAGCCGCACACTCGAGCAGCATCTCTCTCTGAATGTTTTTGCCAGAAAGCCATGGTAATCAGGCCATTGCAGACAGCAGATGAGCATGAGTACAAGACACAGACTCAGGAGCACCCAATGCCTGGGCCAGGGCCTTTGTGAAGTGAGCCACAGCCTGGTACTGGTGCACTGACGAGTTCTGTTGCTGCTGCCCTCAGAGCTCGCCCCACATCACAGAATTACCCGCTGAATTACCCACTCACTTTCGTGCTGCATGCTTACCCAACAGTGCTAAGTACTTTGCGGGTCCTGTCAATATCTGCTCTGCCTCCTGCATCTCTCAGTAAGGTGGCCTCCACCGGAAGAGGAAATACACAAAGTGCTGCCTGCACACGTGCAAAGTCACCCTTCATGCAGGGATGCTGGTTTAAAGGCCGTGTGCGCTTCACCTACCAAAGCACATCTTTCTCATAGAAGAACGTTATCTGCGGGGAATCAGAGAAACTTGAAAGAAGGCCCAGTGGATCTATGTTCATTTGTAGAAGTTCTGGTGTAACAGCACATGGAAAACATATGAAGATCTCAGGCTAAACCAGTGTCGCTCATCTGTTTATTCAGGTCATCACCATTTTGAATAATGTGTTTCCTTTATGGTTTTTTTTTGAGTTGCTAATTTTGCTACTTTTCTTACAACAGATTGCCAAAAAACATTGGAGAGGCTACCACAACCCAAATCCAAAAAGGCTCTTTAATGCCTTCAATTAGTGACAATATGGGTTCTGGTCATTATTATTTAATCAGTAATAATCATCATCAACAGTGCACTTGTTATTTAACAAGGAATGAAATACATCTAATTTAGCATGAGATCAAGTTGCAAACAGGTTTTCTATATAAAAGCACTTAACTCAGCTCTTCCGCTATTTCAGATTTGCTTAAAGCTGGCATTTTTATTTTCTCGAAGAATCATCAGGCAGATTCTGTAACACCGCATGGCCCCTGGAAACGTTTTGATAAGTTGAATTAGACAAGTGAAGATTTTAGTTCCCTAGAAAGACACACACTTTGAAGAATAAATGGATAAAAATTGCTGCGGCAATTTGGGTTTCAGTTTTATCAAATTTTCTATGCTTGCAAAGTTGTTTGAGGCATCAGCTGACCTGGAACAGTTTTCCTCCTGGCAGGCACATGAGTGACACTCTGCAGCGGCGGGGAGCAGTGGGAGCACGGCTCTGTGGCCCTCTTGCAATTCTTTGCTGTGCTTTAATAATGTAAGCAAGAAGTTTGGGCGGCTGGTATTCTGGTTAGCATTGCAGTGACTGTGATTTTTTTTTATAATAAAGTAGTAAGTTTTCGATGTATCTTTCTGATTTATAAATTAATTCCTGCAACCCTAAATTGGAGATCTTGGCTTTGATCCTTGAGCCTGGCCCTCAGTAATTGCTTTGCCTTTCTCATCTGGACACATTACTTATAATGGTCCTTGCTACTTACAGCTGTTCTGAGGGTTGAATACATTAACAGGACATGGATTCCCAATTCCCACAGACAAACTATGGACAAGCGATAGTGATTGTTGCCCATCGATCCAAATCCACCAAAGCGCCTACCTGTTTCATTGTTTACAAGACCACCCCACACAGTAAGTAGGGCAGATGAGTTCAGAGAATATGGAGAGCACACCCTGACTCCCTGCCAGTGGCCTGGAGACACAGGCTCCCGTGAAGGCCCAGGTTCTTCTCCAAGTTCCAGGAATGCACTGCAAAGAAATTGCGGTGCTTAGTCTATAATTCAGGAATCTGTAGAATTCAGGAATACAGGCATTGTTTTGCTTAATTGAAAGTGGAACTAGATAAACCACAGACTATATCTTGGGGTTCTTAAGTTTAGGTAGACTTTCTAAAATAAATCTTGGTGTCCCCAAGCTTGAATTTGAAAGGTAAGCTGTTTTTGATGTTTCTTCTTTTTATATTTTAGCTTCGTTGCTGCTTTGGGTTTTGTTTTGTAGTGGTAATTGTTGAGCTGTGGTTTTTAGTCCTGCTACCACTAACAGTTCCCACTGACCTAGATAAAGGTTTTATCTGTGGGCAGACAGACAGGCAGGCAGGCAGTAATTAGAGATTTCACTGTATTAGGAACTGCTTATATCAAAATGTGATTTACTGTGCATTTCAGATAAGGGCTTCTCTTTGGTCTCTAGTGAGGCAGCAATTACCCTGGCATCTTGGAGCCCTATAGTGCCTGTGTGAAATTTCCATGCATGCATGCTGTGCAAGCACAAATTTGATACCTTCGCTTATACTCTTTCTGAGCAAGCTGCAAATCTAAGGCAGCACTGATGCTGTGGAAAGTAAGCTGCCACAGAGACATCGCAGGGAGCAACTGCAGGGGTGATTTGCACTCTAAAGCATAATCAGTGAGAGAAACCGAACACCTGCCATTCTGGAAGCCCACACAGGAAAGACATTAATGTACATAATCTGATTATTTGCTTATATGGATTAATAACGCAACACACGTGCCTTTAAGCCTATTAACAAGCCACTGTCGCTCCCTCATTCACTATTAGCTCTCTCCATGCAATTTCATGGTGCCAACCACACAATGGACATAACAAATCAAGGACAGATTAGCAAAGTCAAAATGTTTACTAGACGTTTTCAAATAAAAATTTAATTTAGGCACAAAAAGATTAAAAACATATACAGTGGAGAAAAGGTACAATAAATATAATTTAATATTCCTCACTTTTCAAAACACTTTATTTTCCAAGAAATGAATTGATGATAGAGTACAGTTTTAGCCCTGTATTGTTAGAAACTGTCTCTTAATATGCAGGCAGTGAGCATCACATTTATAAAACAATTCGTAGGTAACAAAATGCTACATGTCTCTTTTGTGGTGTCCATAGGGGTGCTACTGGGAGTGAACCAGGCTTCAAGCACAACAGTTGGGCACTCAGCGCTGAGCTACACATCCCAGCTCAGGATATGGATCATCCAGTCAAGATCTAATCAAATATGGTTCTGAAACTAATTCTGAGATGTTCTCAGCAGTATCAGGGAAAGCCTAAGTGTGAGTCACCTGACAGGACTTGTGGCTCATCTGAAGGTTGGATTCCTTGGTGCCCAGGTCAGTGTTTGACACCCACCTTCCTCCCCAGAAAGCCAGAAGCTCTTGGACCACCTGCTTTCTTCTTTGTCTGCTACTTCCACAGACTTCCACCCCATAAATCCTCACCTCAGAGTGTGATAAGAGGAGAAAGCCAAGAAGAGCTCCTAGGAAGGATGGCGCAGTGCAGAGCTCCTGATCGGTAATTTCAAGTGGGTGCAGGATGCTCTCAGGTCTGCTAAAAGATGCTCACGTTTTCAGTTTTCTGGCTTTTCAGGAAGGGTAGAAATGTGTGTGCACACACGCGCATGTGCATGTGCATGCGCACGCACATGCACACGCACGCGCTGGCCCGTGCGTAGTATGTATCGTTCCCACTTTCACAATGGAGCAGTCTTCAGTCCTTGACGGAGCTGGTGACTCTGAGTCTGACTCACCAGGAAATGAGAGTGGCCAGAATGTGCAAGTCGATGCCGGACAGTGCACGTTCTCCCTGCACCCGTGCCTTCCCACCCAGCGCAACCCGCCTGGGATGCGACTAAACACCCGTCTCTGCTCCTGGCTCCTTCCTCCCTCCTTGAAGACTCCTCTCCAGTGCTGTGCTTTCCTCTGAATCATAAGCCCCAGCCTCCACTGGGTCACTCTTGACGGAAGCGGGGCTGCTGGGCTGGGGCCTCCCAGCGATGGCCGCGAGCTGGATCCTGCACCTGGCAATGCAGATACACTGAGATTCTGTCCAAAGTAACGTCTTAGACATAGCTTGTGGTGAAGGCTATGGGCTCAGTCCTCAGCAACGACATACGTAGAGGTGCAAGGGCTGTACTCTTCCTATCAAAATTAGATGCGTACATGAATTACACATTTTTATTTCTGCAAAAATGTCATTGAGTGTTTGATAGAGATATGATTGTGTACATTTTCTTAGATATATGGCTATTATAACAAGACCAAGTCTTATAAGTCTGTGAACAAAGTGTGTGCTACCATTTGGGGTTCCTCTTTATTTAGTCCTCGTGATTCATAACTCAGTGTGCAGACCTCTAACACTCTCATCCATTATGCCGAAATCTGTTGTTCTCTTAGATGGTTGTTGCGGTGATCTCCTTCGTAATTCACTTTTCAGATAGCTCACCACTAGTGCCCGGAGCACAGCACAGCTCCTGGGCAGTCGTGCATGGGAAGGGCACCCGCAGGGACTAAAGTCAGGGTCTCAAGAGACCTCAGTGCTCCCCTGCTTCGGGCAGCTTCCCCAGCCCCATGCAGAAGAGCTCACAGTGTCTGCCACGAGCTGAAGGGATAAAGGAATGGGACTCTGGAATGGGAAACCAACAAAAATCATTCTCTCTAGAGGCAAACAGAGGGACCTGGAAGGGACTCGTTTTGCTGCACTCAGTGCAGGCATCAGCCAGCATTGGACGTGCATGGTTATGGTAGCCGGAAGTGTCTGAAATGGGAGCCTAGAGGTGGAGTCTAACACGGGCCTGGGAGGGCTGTGGAAGCTACTGAGCTGCCTGATGAACACAGACTTCCTGCTCTAAGGCACAGACATGCTTTGGAGGTTGTGGCTGCTCGTCAGGCTGGGTTCATCTCCCAAGGACTCACATGTGCGTTCCTCTTACGAGTGAGTTCATGCTCTGGTGGACTGGTCGTTACTTATGAGCTGCTAGTTTGGGGCTTCCGTTTCTACTACATCATTATTATTTTTTTACTTTAAAAATATTCTGTTTGGAGACAAGAGTTAGCTAAGTTGCTAAGCTGCAAAAGCTGGGCTTGATCCCATGGTCCCCAGCTTCCTCCCAGAGTGCTACAGTGCCAGGTGTGGCCCCATCCCCAGCTCTGGGCTTGTCTCCTGTCTCCCCCTAAGCTCTCTGATCATGTAGATGCCCCCTTCCCTCTATGTATGGGTCTATGTTTTCTGAAAAAGGCTTGATTTCCTTTTCCACAGCGTTTTCGGGTAGGGCTTCCAAGTCTCTGTTCAGTGACAATAGTGTATTCGTCCTGCCTTCTGCTTGACACAGTAGTAAAGCTTTCAGACCTCAGTTCTTAAATATTGGGGGTTTGCGATAGATGCTACTCATCAGACTAAGGTTGCTCCTCCACCCTCCTTTTTTGGTAACTTCTGTATCAGTTATGATTTTGAGTAGATTAGCTTACAGTGCTTGATTTTCAAAATCAATTTTCAAACCCATTTTGTAGTTTTGAAATTGAAATAGAACACTGTAACACCTTTGCATATATTATGCGATTCTAGCTGCTGGTTGTTTTGTTTTGTTTTGTCTTGTCTTGTCTTGTCTTGTCTTGTCTTGTCTTGTCTTGTCTTGTCTTGTCTTGTCTTTTTGAGACAGGGTCTGGCTGTGTAATTCAGGCTGGCCGTGAGCTCACTTTGTAGCCCAGGCTGGTCGTGAATTTGCAATGATTCTCCTGCCTCAGCCTCTTGAGTTCTGGGACTATGGACATGCACCACCACACCTGGCTGACAGTTACATGTTTTGAGGCTATTTGTATTCATGTTTGGCTGGTTTTTTTGTATAGTTTTATGCTTTGTAGTATTGATTTTGGTAATGAGACAATTTTAGGAATTTTAACTTGACAAGGATATATTTCCTTTTTCCCTTGGAAAGCAAGGACACAATTATGTTTGGAGAATTTTTCAGAACAAGGCAAGAAAAATTCATTTTCATTATTTATGTGCAATTCAAGTTCTATCTTGTGGATGGATTGTGGTAATCTGTGACATTTAACTAACTGGCCCTTTTTGTCTAAGTTGTTGCAGTTTTGTGCAAAGCGATTTACTTTTACTTGTTATATCTTCTGTCAATTAAAATACACTCCTGCTCTAAGACGGTCACTTTGCGTCTTCCTTTCTCACTTGATTAGTTCTTTTGAGATTGTGCTTATATTTCCAAAATCAATGCATTAGGATGCAATTGATTTTCTCTAGTTTATTGTATTTTCAGTTTCATTATCTATTTCTCTTCTTCATATTAAAGAAACTTCTCTTAGAAGCAGTTAGTGGTACAATGTACCCTCCATGTCCCACTGGACTAGTAGCCCACAAAACTTGACATATTTTTCTTTTAGTGAAAGTAATCTTTTCTCATCATTTTTAGAATTATTTTCATTCATGGACCCCTGAGAAATGTGCTCCCGATTGGCTGAAGATTTGTCAAGAAGCTGACTTTCTGATGTTTTGATACTTTAACTCTATTTAGTCTGGACTTATGCTGTGTCCACGTTTTACTTTTCAGAAATTGTGCAAGGCCTTGTCTCTGCTGGCTCATGCTCTAGGTGTGCAGGAAGAACACTGCCCGCTGCTGCTTGGTATGGTGGCCTTCTACACATGCTAACTGCATCCTTTTGGTCATACTGAAGCTCAATGGTTGTTTACCCACTCATTTCTCCTTTTATGTTTTGACACACAGAAATTGCATTCAATTTAGGGAGCTGAGTGGTCTCCATATCCACATCCACACCCATGTCTACCCATACCTGGACCTTCCTCCACACTTCCTCAAACTGCTTCCAACTTTTAAGGGGTCTCCCTGTGTGTTCCTATCATCTCTCTTTTTTTGCTCTTGAACTTAGCTATATCTTTAATTTCTCATAGTTAAGGCATGCAATATTTAAACTTCTGCTAGTGATTTATTTCATTAAACGTCATGTCATAGATCTACCCATTTCTCTTGCAACTGAGTTAAATTCACCATTCTTCACATTTCTGTGGACTCCACTGTGTTCTTGCACTGTATTTTCTTCACCTGTTTTCAGCTATCTAGGCTGCTTCCAGAGTTGGGGATTATGAGGTTGTCCACATATCTGTCGCAATTGTCCAACATTTTTAAGTCTTTCAGGGAGAGACACGGGACAAGTACGACCACATCCCATGGAAGTTCCATTTTGGTTTCTTGCAGAATCTCTACAGTGTTTTCTGAGATGGTGACACTAGACAACATTCCCACCAGCAGTATAAAACTGCTTCATCCCCCCACATCCTTGCAACATTTTTCTTCTGAGCACTTGGTGGGGGCCAGCCTGCTGGAGCACCTCAGATCCTAGTTGCTTGGCTTACCCTGTGCTTGTGCTTTCTCACGCCAATTAGCACCTTTCCATCTTTTACGAAGTGTCTATATGCTCCATTTATTTACTTGTTGATCAGGTCATTGCATTTGGGAGGTCTAGAGTTTTGAGATATTTGTATGTTCTAGATGTTTATATGTTATGTGTTTATGTGTTGCTCATTTATCAGATGAATGGCTGTCACTTTTTCCCATTCTGTAGGCTATCTCTTCATTCTGTTGTTTGTTTCTTGGACTGTGCAGAGGGTTTTAAATTGGATATAATCTCAATTTTTGATTTTTAATATTTTTTTCTTGCGCTATTATTGTCCATTCAGAATGTAACTGCCTAAGGCTGCTTCTTCATGGGTTTTATCCATCTCATATGCAGGCAAATTCAGTGTTTCTGTTTTTGTATCCAGGACTGTGAGTGGTTTGATTTATTTTCCTAACAGGTGAGAAGTATGCATCTCAGTGCTCTGCAGCACCAGTCCTCAGAGCCCACCTTCCTTTCAGTGTGTGTTCCTATGCCCTTTGTGATGCAATGAAAGGATCGGGCTGCCTAGAGCAGGTGCTGTCCTGCTCCACTGGTCTATTTGTATTACTATCATTTTGGAATATGACTGAAACCTGGGATTATAATATCTTCCACTTTGCTCCTTTTGCTCAGGATTGCTTTTTGTCTCTCTTCTTATCTATGTAAATTATAAGATAATAGTTTATGTCTGTGAGAAGTATTGTTAGTAATTTGATAAGAATGCATTAAATTTATGTATCAGTTTGGGTAGTTTGGCCATTTTGACAACGTTGATTCTGCCAACCCAGGGACAGGAAATGACTTCCATTTTCTGATGTCTTCTTAGGCTTCTTCCTTCAGCTACTATAGGTTTATTACAAAGCACCATCACCCCTTTCTTTGGGTTGATTATTATAGATCTGATTTTGGAGCTGCTGTGAGTGGATTGTTTGCCTTTATGGCAGATGTGTCCATTATTGCTATATAGTGGTACTACTGATTCCTGTGTTTGGAGTTCAGATCCTACCACATTGTTGAGTTTTATATTAAATCTAGCAAGTTTTCTGGTAGCAGTTTTGAGTGTTCTACATTAAGGCTTATATTTTCAAATAGAGGCAGTTCCTATTTGTATTCCTTTCTATTTATTTCTCTTGATGCATTGCTTAGGCTGACTTTTCAAATATTATTTTGGACTGGAATTGTAACAGTTGTTGCTCTCCTCTTGTTTGGATTTTAGAGAAAATGCTTTCAGATTTTTCCTATTTAGTATTATGATGTATGAGAGCTTGTTGTAAAAGACCTTCATCAATTTAAAGTACAATCCGTCTCTACTCATTTTCATCAGGATTTTCATCATTGATGAAATTTAGATCTTGTCAAACATTTTCTCTTTGTCTATTGAGGTAATCGTGTGAATTTATTCTTCTCTCTAAGGAGTTTGTTACATTTATTCACTGTCATACCTCGTGCCATTCTTTTTTTTTGGGGGGGGACCCAGGGATTAAACTCAGGCCCTTGCACTTGCTAGGGAAGTGCTTATTCCAGTGAGCCATTTCCACAGCCCGCTTTTGCCATTCTTATATCTTTGAAATGAAACAAGATCAAGATGGCTGACCTTTGCAACAGTTTGCTGTGTTCTGTTTCCCAGTAACTTATTGAACATTTTTATTTCTAAGTCCATCAAAGCTATTATGCAATAGATCTATTTCTTTCTTTGCTATCTTTTCTTTTGAGACTTTTTTCCAGTTTTAATACTAAAACAGTGCTGTTTTTGCCGAATGAGCTTGGCAGTATTCCTGGCATTTCAGTTTCATAGAGATGAACAGGAATGTTGACATCATTCTTATCCAATGTCCTGGTAAAATTCAGCAGTGGATCCATCATGCCCTGGGGCTTGTGCACTGCTCAAGTTCTTATCACTGTGCCAAGACCAATGCCTGTTGTTGGTCCATTCAGGAGCTTTTGATGTCATCTCAGTCCAGTTTGGTAAGTCTAAGAATTCATTAATTGCTTTTAGATTTTCCAATTTATTGAAATATAAGTTGTGAAAATACTTTCTTCTATTACACTGAATTTCAGGGACATCTGTTCTGATTTTTCTTTTTTCATCTCTAATTACATTGATGTGTGTCTTTCCTTTCCTTTCTTGCTAAGTTTGAACATGGATTTATGAGCCTCACAAACACTTTTAAAGAAGCAACTGTGATTTACTGGTACTTTGTGTAAGTTTTGTACCCATCTCCCTGATTGATACTTTGAATTTCATAATTCTTTCTTTCCCTCAGGCTTTGTCTGTTCTTATTTCTCTCGAACCAGGAGATGCATCACTAGTTTATTTATTTGCAATTACTCTGTTTTCTAATGTAGGAACTCACAGATATCAATTCCTCTCTTTGAATTACTTTCATTGTGTCTCGCAGGTTCTGATATATTGTGTTGTTATTGGCATATGATTCTAGGAATTTCAAAACATTTTGTCTGTACCTCATTAATTATTCAAAAATATATTTTTTAATCTCATGTGTTTTTATAGTTTCTGTGGAGTTTTCTATTGTTGATTTCTAGTTTGATTTCATTGCAACCCAGTAGGATGCAAGATATTAATTCACTCACTGTATTTATTTAAATAAGCTTTATGACCTAGAATGTGGTCTGCTTTGAAAAAGATTCCTTGTACTCTTGAGCATATTGTGTACTCCATTGTTGGATAAAATGCTTTGTGGGTGACTGCTCAGTCCGTTTGTCTGATAGTCTGCTTCCCTTCTGATACGTCATTGTGGATGGTTTTCTCTGGTTTCTCTACTCATGAGAGTGGGATTTAAAAGTGCCACTGTGATTGTACAGGTATCCATCAGTCCTTGTATGTTGAATACTTTTGTTTTGTGAAACTCCGTCCTCCAGGAATCAGTACATGCGTATCTACAGCTCCTGGCTCTTCCTAGGCATGTTTCCCTCTTACTAATCAGCAGTGACTTTCTTTGTCTTCTCTGGTCTGTCTTGGTCTGGAGTCCATTGCTCAGCTTGTCGACCTGCTTGCTTTTGGGCTCGGGTTGCATGGAGCATCATTCTCCATGCAGGCTCTTGTTCTATAGTTTTCTTTCACTGCTATCCTTGGGGTTCCTTGAATGCTTGCTCTTGCTTGTGTTTGCATCTGTCTCCAGGCTGACACTTTAAAGGTTGCTTTGAGACTGAGGTCCTCAGCTGAGGGGGCTCCCTCGCTCATGCCCCACCTGGCAGCTAGTGCTCTCAGAGCCTGAGGGAGGGTGAGTGCCCAGGGTTTAGAGCAAGGCCATGGGTGGCCCCTTGTTTCCCATAGTTACACACAGTGTTAAATACTGCTCAATTCCTGTTGTGCTCTCCTCAGGTGATAAACCTCCCTCTAATCTCTTATTTCATGGGCGAAGTGCTTATTTCCACAATCCATAGAACAGTGCTGAATACACATTTCTTTCATTCTCCATCACATGAGAAGCTATGGATTTCAATTTCATTGCTGAGTGACATTTTTGCTGAAATTTGAATTCTGAGTGGGTATTTTCTCCCAATTCACTGGAAGTTAGCATGATACTTCTGTGCTGCATGTTTTTGATGACAGGTTTAATGTCATTTGAGCCATTGTGCTTGCATAAGTATTGTGCATTCTTTCCCTGATTATGTTCAGGTTTTGTCGGTGGTGGCAGTGCTGGGTTTTATCATTACTTTCCAGACAAGTGCTTAGGAATAGGATTTTTTTTGAAATTATTTCACGGTTCCTTTAAACCAAAGATTTCTGGTTTCCATACTTTAGAATGGTTTCTCCATTACTTTCAAATACTTTCATTTTTATTTACTTTTATCTCTTAAGAGTCCCCTCATGTCACAAGTGCTTTGTTTAGTGACATTTTCCTACTGGACATTGGATACCTTTCAATGTTTTATTTGTGTTCTTTTCTTTTTTTTCCATTTTGTAGTGCAGCTGTGTCCTATTGATCTGTCCTTTGGTTTACAGAATTCTTCCTCTGTCATCTCTATTCTGTTATTGGTTGTTTTATATTGTTACTTAAAGGCCTATTTTGTTTTTTACTATATATTTTCCAAAAACATTCTATTTTACCATGTGATTGAAATTAATTTTTTGCAGTGTTACTCTAGTTGATTTACAAACCTTGCTAGATATCTGTATCATTTATCTCAGATTGCATTTTGCAATTTTTTTTTTTATTTTCTTAATTCTGAGCAAAACCAGTAACTTTGGATTGTATCTTGGATATCTAGACCATAGCAATCATGAGACTCTGTTTTCTTAAATACTACTTCTGTCTTTAGCAGGCAGTCACCCTATTTAGTTTCAGAACATATGTCCCAGCTTAATTTGGAGGCTGTGATTAAAGTGTCTATTCTGGTTTCTGAGCCTTCACGGTGCTTCTTGGGGGCATCCTGCTTTGAGCCACCCAAGGCCGACCGGCAGCCTGAGGAGTGTTCCTTTGTCTTCCTGTTCTCCAGTCTGCTATGCTGGTTCTGGACTCTGGGAGAGGCATATTTAGCACTGACTTCAAGACTGTCTTCATCCTTTTCTTCTCTTCAGGTCTTTCTCTTCTTCTTATGAGAGAAGAGGACAGGAGTCGCTACCCTGCTGCCATGCTTTGCCTATGGCAGGATATAAGTACACAGAAGGCTGTCACCTACGCACAGTCTCTTAGTTCCCCGAGTCCAGTGCTGAGAAAGAGGGGAGTCCCTTTACTCTCTGGTGGGTGGGTGGTCAGCAGGATGGAGCCGCCTGCTGGGGGACAGGCTCTGCCCCTCCTTCACTAAGGTGGGCAGCCATGGCTCACATGGCACGATTTTATTTAAATCTAAAAGCAGCAGTAACTCCCTCAAGCACTGTCTACTTCCTTAATGATGGCCCATCCTCCAGGGCTTCCAGTGTGATCTTCTCATGGCTGCTGCATCAACCTGATCTCTGGAAAAGAAATGCCTACATCTGTACCTTTAGGACCTTCTTCAGTCTATCTGTGTTCCATCTCTGCTCACTTACTGGGTAACCACATCATATAAGTAAGTAGGTTGATGCCAGAGATTGCTCTAGTTATGGTTTCAATCAGAAAATACAACAATCATTCGTTGATTTGTCAACTTGATCAACACGCTGAACTTCATTTGGAAGCCCATTAGATGGCTCATAAATCTGTTAAAATTGTTTTTCCAAGCTATCAAAGGTCATCAGAAGGCCTTTACAGTGTAAGGTCAAAAGCTTTAGCAGCAGCAGCAAAAGCTCTTCTGAAGGACCCTGTGCCTAGTCCCCCAGACCAGACCTCAGCCCTTTTCTATAACACACCAAGAACCTGGCTTGTTTTCACCATTTGCAATGGAAATGCTGAAGGCCAGTGCAGCAGTATTGTTCTTTATTTTTCATGTTTGCTAACCTCCCTAATTACCTTAGTCTGTCTACAACAATGTAAAGCTTGTATCAATGTAAAGTATGCATTTTTTTATAACACAAGTTTTAAACTGAAGCCTTCTGTTTTATTAATTTTATTGAGAAACAAATAGCAATGAGACAGTTTCAAAACTGATTAGTAGGACAGTTTTAATGATTAATAGATTGATAAGGTTGTCTTCATAGTGGTTATTCATAGTATAAGATACAAACATGGCATCCTGTCCAAATACAATTAGTGCAAATCTTTCTTATTGAATTAAGAGAAAATAGCTATAAATCTATCCTAACTATTTTGTACATATAGATACAAAATGTTTCTTCATTTTTTTTCACTTTTTTCTTTTTGCATTTTAAGAAAGGATCCATAGAGTATTCAATGTTCTCACTAGTAGAACACACTTGTAATGATCCACCTGTTTACAGCCTCCCAAGAGCTGGGATAACAGAAGCTCACCACTGTGCCCAGTCTCAATAGCTGTGTCAATGGGCTCCAGAGGTGGGGCATGGCAGGCCCAGGGATCAAACCCCCAGCCCCTCCACTGGCTTGCAGGTGCTTTAATCCACTGATCTATTTGGCTGGCCTGTTGGTCCTTCATTTGTATCCCCTTTTTTGTGTAGTTTTGTCAGAGATGGATATTCCAATGCCATTTAAATATTGTAGATGCATGAATTCAGCAAACTAATCCAATATAGTCCAGTAGTCCATAATAGTAGTGGGTTATCCATAGGACTGGCAATGTCAGAAGTTGTTGACTTGAGCCTTTTATAGCTCAGCATATTAATATGGCTTTACTTTTTACACCTCATTTTTATACTTCTCCGCTGGATGGTTAAGACCAAGATAAAGCAAGACCTATATAACAAGAAGTGTAACTTTTGTATCCAACAAAGGTCAAATCCCCTCAGAATTTGTCCTGAAACCCTGTACCTCACTTTGTAGATCCTTTGTCAGTATCAGCCATGTGGATGAGTCACAGCCATTGCTTGACCAATTTGCTCTCTGTGAAAGCCCAAGAGAATGCTTTCTCTCAATGTGACTCTCCTTAAGCATACTCTACATCACCGATCACTTTGCTCTGTGGCCCCATAATCTCCTTGATCAGAAAATTTAGGACACCACTGAGTTATAGGATGTTACAGTATAGGTTCTACTATGTTGTGAGTCTTTACTGACCTTAAAAGGCTAGGTCCAAAATGTTGGCTGTCCTTGGAGCCCTAAAATGAAGCCTTCTTGATTCATATATATGAAAACTTGTTTGTTCACACAATGCTCATATGCTGCCCTCTCCACTCACATTCTTCTTCCATTGTGGCTGCAGTGTGCCCCACAGCCTCTGTCTCTCAGAGCTCATCCTATATGGGGTGATAGTACTTGGGGTGCATGCTTCTTGGCCTAGTTTTGGCTTACTTCATGGCTAACTCTCATACTCTGAAATTTTATTGTTAAGTTCACATAGAGTAAAACCACTCCTTGTGTTATGAAATTCCTTGAGTTTCCCATATTGTCTCTGATTAAATGTTACTTTGCTACTAAGTCAGGTCCTTCTAATCACCCTGTACTGAATGACAGCCCTGAACTCGTATGCACATTCATACACACACACAGCTCCACTTCTTGTGGCCCTAAAGCCATGTAAGTGTATATTTTTGTATACTATATCCTTACAGCTCATGTTTTGGAATATACATTCTGCAAGGGAAGACTATTTTTGCCATTTTTGTTTTGCTACTGATGCCTAGAATAATTATAAATTTCACACTGTAAGTTTCTAATATGTAGATGAATAAATGCTGAACCTAAATCTTATTGACAATTTACTATCTTGTACTTCTACTTTTATGGACTTAAATATAGTTTTGCTTCCTATGTCCAACCTAAAGAGAAATTAAGTTGGTGTTACAAATAATAGAGTATATTTGTATTTATTTGATTTAATCATTACACACTTGTTTATGGATTTTGATTTTATACTTATATCTTCCTTATATAAGAAAACTTATTTTTCCTAACAATTTCAGGAGCATTAACAATAATTGAGCATTAACAATAATTTGAAACTATTTAATAACATGTTCCATGTCTGTACTTGCTTAAAACAGTAAAGCTGTAGTAAAGATTTTATTATCTGTGTTTATTGTATGTAATGGTTTTCTCTTTACCTTCAACAGAACATAGCATGCCCAATTTCTGTAAGTTGGAACTTTCTTAGAAAGCTTTTTATTTTAATATATTTGAATATTTGCAATGTAAAGGTATGCCAATACATTTACACTGACGGGCACTGACACCTTCTAGAAACTTAGAAAACTTGAATGTGCAGAAATGAACAGAAGTCCTACTTCTCTGGCTTGTGTATATCATGCTCAGCGGGGCATGATCTAGGTGGGTGGACAGGAGAGTGCTCTCAAGTATCTGTGCTCCTTCTCCAATTGATGCTCAGATCTTGCCCAGAAGTGTCATGTGCTCAACACATCGACTAGTCCGAGCTGAGAATTTCAGTATCTTTTTAATTCTTAATGCAAGGAAGATAGTTTCTTTTTCCTTCATAAACAGGTTACTGGTTTCCATAATCACAACCTTTGACTATTGATACCTCTGACTATTTACTGTTGATATCACTGAGATATTTTATTTTATTGTTTTTTAATTTTACTTTTATTTATTTTGAAGAGAATCGAAAAATACAAGATAAAACATTAGAAATAATACACAATTCCAGAAAAACCAAGATGGTAGGTATTAAACTATCATTGATATGCTGCATATTGCTGTCTTCATTGCAGTTGCAAAGATCACCAGCTATTTGATTTTAGTCTTCATAGACAGATGTCAGTCCTTCTCCTCAACTCAGTAATTCCTTAATTTTGAACACGTTAGCTGTATCCAATAAAAGCCTCAAGTTTATCCTGTTTTCCAACTGAATAATTCTCCATAGTATAAAAGTATCACATCTCCTTACTAAATTCCTCAGTTGATGGGCATTTGGGTTGTTTCTAAGATTTAGCTATGACAAATTGTAAGAACTACTATAAACATAGGTGCACATATATCACTGTGGTATGATGTTTTCAATGCTTCTGGAAAAATACCCAGGAAGGGAATAGCTGACTTGAATGGAATCTCAAGTGCTAGCTTTTTGAGGAATCTCCACATTGATTTCCATACTGGTTATGCCAGTCTGCACTCACACCAGCAGTGGAGAAGCCTTCCTTTTTCATCACAGCCTCTCCATCACTTGTTATTGGCTGACAGTGTTGAGGAGAAGGACAGGTGAGGGAGTGGGGCAAAGAGACATATCTAGGTATGTAACCAGAATGGTTTGGACAACGGTATTGTGGATTTTTGCGGGTCTGTGAAATACCAGCAGAATATTTAACTTGTTTTGTCTTCTTTTTTCAATTCTTTTTCCTTTTTCTCCACTTAAGTTTACTTTTCTTTCTTTTCCTTTTTTTTTTTTTTTTTTTTTTTTTTTTTTTTTTTTTTTTTTTTTTTTTTTTTTTTTTTTTTTTTTTTTTTTTTTTTTTTTTTTTT
>PVKA01002957.1:0-17890 GCA_004027165.1 Ctenomys sociabilis | reverse complement strand
GTCCAGTCTCAGCCACCATCTCAGCGCCCCAGGGACGGGGCCGGCACCACAGGCCTAGGGATTGAACCCCCGGCCCTTACACCTGCTTGCAGTCCTCTTAATTTCTTTCTTTCTTTCTTTCTTTCTTTCTTTCTTTCTTTCTTTCTTTCTTTCTTTCTTTCTTTCTTTCTTTCTTTCCTTCTTTCTTCCTTCCTTCCATCCTTTCTTATTTGTTCTTCCAATTTTTCATGTACATATCTGGTAATGTGAACAACTAATTTGAAGATAACACTATACATTACAATACTGTGAAATTCATATTATGCTATTTATTGAAATTCTGTATCATTTATAATTTTTGGTTTTTTCTTTTTTTTGTTTTTGTAATTTAGGGAAGGGTCTACAGGGTGTTCAGGGTCTCACTGCTAGGTCAGACTCACAGTGATCCGCCTGTTTACAGCCTCCCAAGAGCTGGGATTACAGGAGCGTGCGACCATGCCCAGTCTCAATCTCTGGCTCAGTGCTTTCAGGGACAGGGCTGACACAGCAGGCCTGGGAATCAACCCTTGGCCCCTATGCCTGCTTGCAAGCACTTTAATCTGCTGAACTTTTTGGTTGGCCCTAATTTTTCTGTTTTAATAGTAGTTTTACTCTCCAAAAAATTAAAAAAATCAAAACATAAAAAATAAAGACAAATGTCAGTTGGAAGAATCTTATGTCACTTTCAAGCTAAAAGTCATTTAATATTATATTTTCATTCCCTTAGGCAAAAAGAAATGCTTGGGAGGAACACTGCGTTCCTCCACACACTGCTGTAAGACAATGGCAGGTCAACAGACTTGCAGGCACACGAGCTGCACAGTTCACCCTCAGCTCAGGGCTGTGCTGGGTCTTTCTTCAGTGCAAGAATGGCAGTAGCCTCTGCCTTCCTGGAAAGTGACACACAGAATAAGATTTGTGGAGAAGAGATAAAAGGCAGGCTTTTGAGAGCCTAGACCCAGAAATAGCTTCCTGCTAGCATCGCAAAAACTATCCTAAGTGCCTCTCAAAGTAACTATTTCTGCACTTCTAGTTATGCTTGGTGTTCAAGTTTCAATAAATGGAAACACGCAAGATTGGGCTCAGACTATAATTTCACAGCTATCATCTGGCTTGAAAGAAGCACTTTCATACAGTGGTGGATGCTGTTTGCTCTGGAGCAGTGTTTCACCCTGGCTTGGTTAGCCTGGATTGACCATGGGAATCCACACTACTCCATAACTACTATTACTGCAGTCAATAGTGTGTCTACTTCGGATGGAGACTAGGATCACGTCCCATCCGCAAGATTCCTTGGATGCTTCCAGCATCCTGGCGTGTGTTATCCAGGTGGATGTGCTTCTCTGGAAGCCATGACTTTGCCATGACTTTGTTTGTGAAGATGTATGACCTGATAGTAATATTCATGTCAGTAAATGATTATGAAATTAGGTTGGCCACCTCTGGCTCATGCTCACCAGTCCCAGGTGCAGAGGTGGGCACAGGTGCTATTTCCTAGTATGAGGGGCTGAAGCGAGCACAGGAGATATCAGCAAATCTCCAACTATTTTCCAGGGCTGGAAACAAGATTATGTGAAACTGAGGCCTTCCCAGAGGGAAAGAGGAATAAGGTAGGCTGAGAGCAATGTCTTACCAGAACCAATACCTGGCAGCGATTGCCTATCTGTGTGAACCCTAATTCCAACTTTTGAAATAGCGAAATCTCTCACACTAATGAACCTAATTTGAGCTCCTGAAGGCAGGCTGCAGTTGCTGTTGAGATGTATACTTATTTTTCCAGTTTTACAATACACCTCACAAACTTTTTATGCTGATTCAGTACTGAAGAGACACATTTCTATTAGATATTTTACCTAAAAGCAAATACTGGCTATTAAGCAAGAGTCGGTAGCTGCCCACATTCTGCATATATCAAATTTAATGAAAGGTATTTCATTAAACGTGACTTTTTTCCTCACAGATAGGAAGAAAATGTGAAGTTTCTGACTTTTCTATAGGATTTAACTGTGACACACTTAACAGTACTAATTTATAACAATTGTAAACATCTATTTTTTTCTCTTAAAAGCTAATGTTTTGTAGTAAGACAGACCATGAATGAGTCATGTTCTTAAAATCAGTAGAATCACAAGACAAAAGTGAGTGCACCTCGAGCAAACAGTTACAGGCAGTTTTACAGTATGAGTATTCATTCATTCATCAGCTTCCAGATTACACAGCAGAACAGTGCTAGCTCCCCAAGTCCCCAGGAGTGACTGTCACTGTCCAAGCTGTGCTGGGCACCTGTCCACACTTGTACTGGCATGGTGATTGTGACATTGATTCATTCTGCTGCATTTAACTATGCACCTTTATGACCTCACTCCTGTGAACATCATTCCATGCTGTGAGCATAGCAGAATAGAGTTACTGCTTATCACCAGTGAGCTTTGCATTGCTTTCTGTTTTCCTGTGCTAATATTGACACAACCAGCAGATTGCACACTAACGTCAAACACATGCACCTGCTTATTGCAGTCAAGGCTGAGAGGAGCGTTGTTGGTCAGAGAGCACTGTCAGCTCTCCTAGGGGATGCCAAGCTGCTCCACACTTTCCAGACTGGTGGCAAAGTGCACACTCCTGCAACACAAGCCAGCTCATGCTCTGCATCCTGGCTGATGCTTGCATCGCTGTGCAGGTGAAGGACAGACATTCCTGGGGGTAATGGAGTCCTACTAAATTTCTGATTGATATATCTTTGATGACCCTAAAACAGAAAAGGCATTCTTTGAAGTCTTCTATATATTTTGTTATTTTTCTGTCAATATTTTCTTGGTCTGTAATTCACTTAATAAAATGGTAATTTTGTAAAACATAGGTGCTGCACATTGTTCCTTCACCTTGCATCCTGAAGTCTCTTCTCCACAATGGCATCTTGTAAGAACTGTACTTGACTGGGTCCACGTCTGTAAGACTGGTCTAAGTCTAGGCATTTGTCTATGAACCTCCTCATTTATCTTGCTAAGTTAGATGATTCCACCTACCTGTCACTTTCTCCTGTGCCAGCCTAAAGTGCTTGCTGCCTCTGGTCAGCTTCAAGCATCTGCAGTAGAGGCTCATGAAGAGTTTGCCTCATATTCCTAAGCTTCATTTCATTTAGAAATGGTGTAGTTCCCATGTTCAGCTACTATAACATCCCCAGTCATTGTTTGTTTGTTTCTAAAGCCCCACAGTATTGGCGGAAAGCTCTGCGGATGTTGTTTTGTCTGTCCATGCTTTTTGTCCAGAAGCTTTGAGCCTAACTTTTCAGATATACCAAGCACTCATTTAAAAATGTTAATTTATCAAATGATTGGAAGTGGGACATTACTATATGGATATATCTCATGTACAGCTTGGTATCTAAGTTTTGCTATCCTATTTACTCCTAATTTAGTCTAGTCCAGTCCAGTTCCTACCCCACCCCACCCCATTCCATCCCATCCCACCCCACCCCACGCCATCCCACCCTACCCCATTCCACCCCATCCCATCCCTTCCCATCCTATTCTATTCCCACACACCTCTATCATGCTTCACAACAGATGATTTGTCTTTTACAGTGGATGGGCTAGAACACCATCATTTAGTTACCCTACCCACCACACAAAATGTTCTTTTTGAGAAATTCTGTCTTTTTTTTAAGTAAGTCTTATAATCAACAGTTTTAGCTCTAGAAAACAAAAGAATATATTTATTGAAATTCCCCAAAGTATGTTTATTAATACACAGAAAATAGTCTTAAAGATATCAAGATTTATCTGTCCAAAACTTTCCAAGAAATGCTAATAAACTTAATAAAGATCTTCTTATCTTTAAAGGAGTCAAAGTCTTCTTAAATCAGTTCCTACCAAAAGGAGGAGTTCAGTTGATAAAAATGGTAATTTTGTCACACCTTTTAACCAGTGTCTCTCCACCACAGGACTATTTTGTTGGGAGTTGGATAGTTTTTCCTTATGTGGTACTATCCTTGGGCACATTTACAGAATCCCTGCCATAACCAACAGATAGACACCTCCATCTGTGACCCTCAGAGGTACATCTGGGCTTTATCAAATGTGCCTGAGAGTCAAAGTTCAGCTCCAGGTGCCAACCATTGTCTTACCTCCTTGTCTCTAAGGGGTGGAGTGAAAGGCAGGAAAGAGTGATCTCTTTCCTATCTATCATAACAGAACAACGCCAACATCTATACAACAA
This sequence comes from Ctenomys sociabilis, assembly GCA_004027165.1. NCBI lineage: Eukaryota > Metazoa > Chordata > Mammalia > Rodentia > Ctenomyidae > Ctenomys > Ctenomys sociabilis. The sequence continues at coordinate 13,657 of PVKA01002957.1, read as the reverse complement.
AAGACAGTTTAGCAAACAGAAATAACTGCGACCATGCACACAAACTGCCCATCACAGACCCGCTAACAAAGAGTGGGTCTATTATTAATGGCGGACATGTTTCTCAATTTCAAATCATTTTTTCATTCACTCTCAGAATGTGACTTCTAAAACAGTTCAGAACTAAACCAACTTTATGCAAACGAAGATTTCCAAGCCATTAATTCTCCCACTTTGACACTCTAATAGTGCCATTTTCACTGTAGATGTGTGAAATGATGACATATTCTGACACCTAATTGATCACTTAACCAAATGCTTCTGAAGAGCTTAATAATAAATGAGAAAGAGGTGGAGAATCACTTCATATTTTGAGAATGTGATATAATGACAGTAATGTATTATTTTTCATTTTAATTTGGATGATACTTTGTAATACACAAAAAGAATACAAGTAGATCTATAGGAATCTCTTACACTTGAAGCCCATGAAAGCTCACACTGTGCCCCACCACTGATCCTTTATCAGAAAAAAAGAAAAATATTTAGCAACTTTCCCTGCTATCGTACTCGTGGTGGAATCCTTTGTTCCACACTTAAAGGGAGGAACAGCAGCTGACATGACAACCGTGTGTGACACTACCAGAAGAGGTGAGCCCTAAGGTTTCCCAGGGCTACCCTGCAAATGTGGGCTGCATCAGTGATTGCAGCTCAGGTGGATTGTATTAACTTACATTGGGATGCCATAAAATATCCAATGTAAAAGAAAGTATAGGATTTCTTTCCATTTGTAACACAAAGCAAGAGGATGGGCATAAAATGCCAGCAAACAAGCAAAGGGAAACACAAAGGACAAAAGGGGACACAAACCACAGCAGTGCACACCCTACTGCTGAGCACCGCTGATATTGTCACAAGACAGTATGCTCATGTTTCATTTGGTTCAGTTTTGTCAGCAGAAAATTGTCAGCCTCCACCTACATTTTGGATTTCACACTTTAGAAATGAGAAATACGAAATTACTTGAGAAACTATTATATATTCCCTTAAAATATGAACAATAATCAAAGTGATGATTTGGACAAAAGGGTTGAATACCTTGAAAGACACAATCTAGCAAAAGCATACAAGATGGAATAGATAATCTAATGCTCGCCTCTTAACTCCAAGGATCATTCTGTAGATAGTGACTAAAGCTAGAAATTGGCCACATGTTTGGAGAGAAAGTAAGGTTGGTCCAAGAATGAAGAGTGCCTGCAGCAATCAAGCTTCTTCAATCCTGAGAAAACATCTTGCCTGAGACAATCCCAGTCATTGGTCACTAGGCAATACTGTGTCACGTCTACTGACTTAGTCAAATGTGTAAGTAAATGCTCCTATAGTGGTTGAGTAGATCTTTTCCTTCCATCTGGAGAAATGGCTTCCCTGACCCCTCAGCTTTAGTCTCTTGTCTTTATTTTTTCAACCTCTTGCCATTTTCCCCAGGAACTTTGACAGCTATGCCAATTCAGGACATCTGTGGCAAGAGCTCTCAACTGGAACCAATCTTGAGTAAAACTTAGAAATATTTTAGGAATACTTGGTAAAGCCTATGGTACCTCCCCAATCTTTTTTTTTCTTTTTAATTTCTTATAACTTTTTTTTTTTTTAAGGATGAAAGGTTTATTTAGTTCACAGCTTGCAGAAGTTTCAGTCCATAATTGCCTGGCTTCAGGGCAGGGTGGCATAACAAAGAGGAAATAGTTCATGGTGGAAAGAAGGTAGCAAAGCAACAAGGGGGTAAAATATTTCTTTTCTAAATAATTTTATTGAGAAAAAATAATAATGAGACACTTTCAAAACTGATTAGTAGGACAGTTTCAATAATAAATACATTGCATATTGTTGTCTTACTGGTTATTCATCGTACAAGATGCATACCTGATATCCTGTCCACAAACACTATTTGAACACACCTTTTTATTCACTGAATTAAGAGAATGTAGCTGTATATCTATCCTAACTATTTTCAACATACAGATACAAAATGGTCGTTCATTTATATCCACTATTTTGTTTAGTTTTGTAAGAAAAGAGTATTTCATTGTCATTTAAATATTGTAGGTGCTTGAATCCAGCAAAATATTTCAATATAGTCCAGTAGTCCACAATAGTAGTGGGTCATCCATAGGACTGGCAATGTCAGAAGTTGTTGACTTTACAGCCCAGCCTATTATTATGGCTTTACTTTTTATACTTCATTTTTATACTTTTCTGCTGGATGATTAAGACAAAGATAAAGCAAGACCTATATAACAAGAAATGTCACTTTTGCATCTGATAATGCCATTCAAGTCCTCTCAGGATTTATCCTGAAACCCTGTACTGCAGTTTGTAGATCCTTTGTCAGTGTCAGCCATGTGAATGAGTCATAGCCATTGTTCCCTGTGAAAACCTGAGAGAACTGTCCTTAAGCACACTCTACATCATTGATCATTTTGATCTGTGCCCCCATAATCTCTTTGATCAGAAAGTTTGGAATACAACTGAGTTACATCATATTACAGTACAGTTTCTATGTCCTGAATCTTCACTGATCTTGAGAGGCTAGGGCTAAAATGTTGGCTGTCTTTGCAGCCCTTCTTTTTCTCTAATTTTTGATGCTCAAACTTAAGTTGTTAACCCTCCAGAAGAGAAACTTATTATTATCCTACAACATATGCAGCTGGGTTTAACCTATTGTCTGAATATCAAACATCTTAGACACAACATGGAACAGGTATTTTCCATCAAGTATCGATATGTTAAATTTATGTCTCTACAAAATATGGAAAAAAATAATTTTAAAACATTAAAAATATGAATGAATAATTACATGTTTTTACACAGAGATTTGGAAATCTAACCATATACAGCATTGTAGCAGGACAGTCCTGTAACAGTTTTTTGTTGGTGTTGTTCTGTTTCGTTTTTTAGACCAATTTTGCAGATTTATTTCTGGTAATCTTAATAACTAATTTGAAGATAACAATACGTACAATATAGTGACCATTGCTGAATTCCTAATGCTTTGTTCAATGAAATCTTGTATTATTTCTATTTTTTTAATATTTTATATTTTTATTTTATTTTATTTGTATTTTAGGGAAGACACTACAGGGCGTTCAGTGTCTCACTACTAGACTGGACTCATAGTGATATCCCTATTTAGAGCCTCCTAAGAGCTGAGATTATAGGTGCTTGCTACCATGCCCAGTCTCAATTGCCATCTCAGCACACCCAGGGCACAGGGCCAGTACAGAAGGCCTGGGGATCACCCCACACACACACTGTCCACCTAACCTGCTTGTATTTTTAATTTTGAGAAATCTTTTATTCATTTATTTATTTAGTATGGAGTCTCTTTACACAGCTTGGACTCATAGTGATCCTCTTGTCTGTGCCTCCCCAGTGCTGGGATTAGAGGCATGTGCTAGCAGGTCTGGTTTCAGTGGCCAGCATGGCATGCATGCCAAGGCTCTGGTGCCTGCATGGCCTGTCGCATTAGGCATTGAACCTGGGCATGGAACCCAGGTGTCTGCACTTGCCAGGCAGTCACTGCTGAGCTATCTCTCCAGCCCCTATTTTGTGTTTTTTAAATAATTTGAATCGCTCTATTAGACATTTGACCTAGGTTGTCAACATAAATCTGTCTAAAAGTCCCTAAAAGCACCATGTCTCTGCCTCATCATTAGACTGCCTTGAAATTTATTCTGCAAGATCAATTCGTCCCTTACCTTTTTTAAAAGAGCAGAATATATTTATTGGGGTAAAGAAAGGAAAGACAGAAGTAGAATCTGTGCAGGCAGTCCCAAAATCTGTATCTTCCAGGGATATCTATAGAGCAAAACCATGCAATGAGATGATTATAATCCCCTACCCTTAATCTCAGACTCAGTCAAAAATGTCTTAACAGAAGCAAAATGCAGAAAACTTTCTGCCAAAGCATAACATAAGTTGTCTTGAATCCAACAGCCAGTACAGGGCTTCTTCCCAACAGAAGCTTTCTGAGCCTGGCTTCCATCAGTAGAATTTTTATCACTACTGTGCTCTTCTGAGCCCTGACCTCAATTTCCCTTCAGCCACAGTCTCAGGTATTATAGTCCTGCTTTTCAACCAGGATCTCCAGACTTCTAATTCTCCCCCTTCTCACAAGCCAGTTCCAAAAGCTCCTGAATTGCAGAGTCGTTACAGTCACATCAATGACTCCACTTGTCTGGAACAAACTTCTGTCTCAGTTAATTTTCTTATTGTGGAAAAAAATACCTGAAAGCCAAAGTTAAAAGCAAAAGGTTTATTTAGCTGATAGTTTTCAGAGGTTTCAACCCATGATTAGCTGGCTTCAAGGCATGTAGCATGGCAGACAGGTGTCACAGAGGAAAAAGAGTTCACAGCAGCAAAAGGTAGCAAAGCAATGCCCACAGCTCTTTCTTTCCTTCTTTCTTTTTTTTATTTATCTATTTCTTTATTTTTTGGCAGAACCAAGGATTGGACTCAGGCCTTTGTGTTTGCCAGGCAATTGCTTATTCTACTGAGCTATCTACCTGGCCCTAAAGATTCATCTTTTGTTTTTTGTTTTTTTTTTTGGTGGTGGTACCTGGGATTGAACTGAGGACACTGAGCTTGCCAGGAAAGCACTTATTATAACTCCCCATGCTTTTCATGATGAAATTTCTAGCCCACAAAGGACAAATAAATTTGAAGGCAAGGAATCAAGCTTGCTCTGAGGCCAGGAATAAGCCAAATGTGTCTTTTCTTGCCTGCCTAATCCAACATCAGACTGGAAGTCCTGACTATACAAGAATACAAGCAAAGGAAGTAAGGTTTGAGGACTAAGAAGGAAGAGAGAAATTGACCTTCAGAGACAGTATGTAGATATCATTAAAAAGTTTTACTGGGCAGTGGTACAGCTGCGTGACACAAGCACTTGCCTTGCAAGGGCAAGGTCCTGAGTTTGATTCCAGGTACAAATAAAAGTTTTCCTGAGATGAGAAGATAGCAAGTCTTTGAATCCCAATTTATTTGTGAAGGAAAAAGATCATATGCTTATTTTTTCCACCTGTAGAAAATTCTTAAGGGAATCAGCAATACAATTGCTAGAGCACAGAGCCAATTTTATTAAGGTAGCAGGATACCAGAGTAGCACAAAAACAGCAGATATTTTCCTGTAGCAGAGCAACGAACAGTTGGAACTTGAAATTAAAACACACAGGGTAATGAAGCCTGAGGACCCCCCACTGCTCCACCCTCTAATGAACCTGTGGCATCTCACTGGGTTCTCTGGCAGCCGCACCCGGGAATTGCAGAGAAGCTTCTCAGCCTTCGACCTTGAGGGGAGCGGGCAACAGCACAGTCTACTCCCTGCAAGAGCAAGGGCCGGCTACCCATGCAGGTGGCTTGTGTGTGACTTCAGGGTTTCGGCACCAGGACTGCCCTTTTGCAGGTGCATAGCCACATGGAAAGAAAGACAAAGGCCCTGGGTGCAGGGGAACTGGCAGCAGACACACTGGCAGAGCACTTGGTCATTTTGTTCAGAGCTGCCTTCTGCCACAGTCTGTGGGGGGCTGTGTGCTCACCAGTCTCTGGAGAGTGAGTTAAGTGGCCTGGTCAGCATACAGGTCTCCCCTGTCCTTGGGCAGTGATCATTGGCCTAGGCATTGCACACTAATACTCTGGTTTGAGAGGGTTGGGACAGTACAACTGGCCTTTGTTTCTTGGTGGGTCTCCTCTAGATACTGAAAGAAAGAAAATAGAAACCCCAGAAGTCGTGCCTGGCCTAGTGGGTGACACATCACTGTAACAGGTACCTTCTCTCCTTTGCCAGCCTTTAGATCATGTTTACATCCCTTCTATTCTGGTCTCAACCAGCCTAAAACTTCAGGCAGGGAAAGTTGCCCCTACCTCAGGGAGGATCTGGAAGCCTACAGATTCACCCTTTAGGCCAAGCAGAAGTGTAAATGTTTGTAGCTGCTGGATACAGACACCCACCCATCACTTCCGCATTCAGTGGAAATGACCACTAGGCTGGACCTCAGAGGCAGCCCCTCTGGCTGCCTCTGAGCTCATCTTCCTCTTTCATGAATAAATCTAAGCACAAAGATTCTGTAATCACTCATTTTAGGACAGACATTAGTGTCTTCAGTGCCCACTGCTGGCCTGGCCCTGTGCTGGAAGGCAGAATTTGGATCCAAACCTGAATGTTGGTATTATTGATTTCCTCCTTGTCCAACTGCTGAACAATTTCACTAGCTCATTATGTCTTCTGCTTTCTCCAAAGTGACCTCTTTTCCAGCATCTGAATAGTCACAGTTGATAAAAGCAACTCTTGGTGTAGAAGAACAGAGATGGCCAGAGCGGTGGGCATTGGTACTGTGGCACTGTGGCTCCTGAGAGCCACTCCTGGGCACCTCAGGACACTGTCCCTGCCTCACTCAGGTCTCCAGGTGGTTGCTGGAAGCTCCTAGCACATCCTAGCACTGTCCTCACCCTACCCAAAGACCTAGGCCTCTTGTTCCTGATTACACAGAGGGCATGTGTCATGTGGAAGGAGGCCCTGGAGAGCAGTCATGCAGAAAGGTGGTGGTTAAACCACCCCCAGTGGCACATTCTGGTTCTCTCCTTAGATTCCAAAGCCTGGTGCTCCTGAGCCCCTTGGTGCAGCACTTCGTGTTTGGGTGCACACTGCTAAAATCCCAGCTTCTTAGGAGGCTGAGCTAGGGGGATCACTGGAGCCCAGGAGGTAGAGAGCACTGTGTGGAGCACAGCAGGCCCAGTCCCTAGAAAATAAAAAATTAAAAACCATTTGAAAGCAAATGTGCTTGCCATCTCTGTCATCCATTGTCCTCCCTGCCTTGCACTCGCTAGCACCAAGATGTCCTGGCAGCTGGCCACTCCCTGCCCAGCAGTCGTGAAAATTCACAGCATCTTTAGAGAGGCCTCAGCAGTAACACTGGAGACACGCCGAATGCCAGTGCTCTGACACATGCTGACGTGTGTGTAGGGCAATCCTGTCATAGAAGCCTGCATTATGTTTACATCACTGATGAAGAGGGAGGCTGTTGAAGGTCAAGGAAATGGCTCTAGCGAAGCAAGCAGCCAGGATGACTCATGCTGTGCAGGCTCTGGACAGGGGTTTCAGTGTGGCCAGCACCACGGGGGAGACGCTCACTCCGCCCCTCTGTGAGCTCAGCAGCAGGGCGCCTTTCCACACTCAGCTCACAACAGAACTATAATTGTGGAATACGTTAAAGACCAGATGCTTTAGGGTAAAGCCAGAGGCTTTGCACTCCCCTTGGTAACTTAACGGTAACTCTCTCCCATTCTTAATTTGGCCCTCGTTTTGTTAATTTTTGTTAATCCTACCCCTAGGGGTGTGACAGTGAAGTTGAGAGTGACCAGAAGTCCAGGCAGCCTGTGTGTGCCACATCTGAGTGCCCATGTCTGCCTGTGGTGTCACCCTGTGCTTTTAGAGATTGTATGTACTATTTCCTGTGTGGCTGTAATGCTTTCTATGAAAAAATTGATTCAGTCATGAGCCAGCGAATCTAGGGTGAGTAGTGCTATTTGATTTAAGACTATCTCTTTTTTTTTTTTTCCTGACAAGCCACATTGATAAGTCCTCTTATTTATGAAACATAAGTGGCTGCCCACTCTCCGTGTATTCAAAGGCAGCCCTAGAAGGCAGCCCTAGATTCAAAGGCAGCTGAATCTGACTGCCATGAAGAATTCTGTTCAGTAATACAGATGGGGGCCATTAGCAGAGCCATGCCTTTCCTGTCAAGAGTGAAATGAGTATTCAGGAATATAATTGGAATAAGTTAGGCTTTCCACAGTAATTTCCCCACAATTGGAAACATTGCATGGGATAAACATTTATAAAACCAATAGTTTCCCTCAAGGGATCAGAAGTAGGAAAAGCCCAAGAGAAGGAAAAAAGAAGAGGCCTCATTTCTGCACCTCAGGCTGGAACCACAGGCCATTAACTGGAGGGAGGGATCTGGAACTGACTTGGCACTCGGGATTGACCATTGTAGGGCTAGGAGGAGGAGCCACATGGGGCCCAAACTCTGCAATTGTTCAGAATAGAGCATGCTATGGCCCCAGCCTAGGGCTGCTCTCCTGGAGCCCTTCTGTGGAGTGCCACAGCCAGCACTAGCCTGGCATGGACTACGCAGGAAAAAGAGTGTCTTCTTCAGACACTGAAATGCGAGCAGAGCTGGAAGGACAGCATGGCCACCTGCGGTCACATCATAGCACAGTGGCAGGAAGGCCAGACCTGTGTCCCAGGTTAGTTACACATACATTGATGTTTGCTTGAAGATGCATTGTCAGACCCAGATGAAGAAAGCACAGGAAGTCCTGCCTGCAATGGGTCTCTCTGGGTAGCAGGTAGGTGACAGTCAACTTGGTCGTGACCTGTGCAGAGTCCTCCCAGTGTCAGGCTTGAGACTGTGCTTTGGTTAGAGATCTGTGATGAGGTCCTTCATATGCAAGAATATTGAAGTGGATGTCAGACACTTAGAAATACATGTTGGAAGGCATAAAAATTGTTTAATTTCCATAGTTTGGCTGCTTATATAACCTGTAATAGAATAAAATTTCCAAGTTTTAGATGGATAAAGAATACTTTAAGCTGGCATGGTGGCGCAGGCCTGTAATCCCAGCACTTGGGAGGCTGAGGCAGGAGGATTATTGTGAATTCAAGACCAGTCTGAGCTACAAAGTGAGTTTAAAGCCAGTTTTTTTCTCAAAAAGACAAAAAAAAAAAAAAAAAAAAAAAAAAACAATGAATACTTTAGGGCCAGGCAAATAACTTGGTGGCATAAGCTCCTGCCTGGGCATGCACAAGTTCCTGAGTTCTGTTTCTGCATACTATGCTGACCCCAGAACCACAGGCACACAGTGTCAGCCTCAGAATTGAGTGTGGTGTCATGTGCCTGTAAACCCTGCACTAGAGAGGCTGAAACAGGAGGATCACTAGAGTCTAAACTGCACAGCAAGCCACTGTATCAAAAATAAAATATAATATTTTCACCAAACTTTGTTTTTGTTCTTTGTTCATACTTTGCCTTATTCAAATGAGAGAAATGACACAGTGTTTCAGCCTGTTTGTCTGATGTATTTCACTTAATATCATATTTTCCTGGGGCATGAATTTTCCTACAGATGTCTCAATGAGTTCTTTATTAACTGAGTAGTATTTTCTTATTCTACTCATCATTATGGACCCATAGGCTGCTTCCCAAGACCAGACATCATGAATTGTGCTTCTGCTGATATTGGGATATATGTGTCACTGTAGCAGGATATTTTCAGCTCTTTTGAGCAGATACCTAGAAGAGAACGGCTGGGTCAAATGTAATTCCTATTTTTTTTACTTGTTTATTGAAGGACAATTTTGCATCTGTATATACAAAATAGTTAGGATATATATATATATATATATATATATATATATATATATATATATATATATACTTTCTCTTACTTCAATGAGAAGAAACATTTGTACTAATAGTGTTTGGATAGGATATCATGTCTGTATCTTGTGCTACGAATGACTACTACAAAGACAACAATATGCAACATATTAATTGTTGGAACTCTCCTACCAACCTGTCTTGAAGCTGTCTCATTGCAATTTTTTCTCAATAAATTAATAAAAAAGACAAAAATCTTTGTGAAACCTCTATACTGATTTCTATAATGCTTATACTAATTTACATTCCTATAAAGAAGGTAGAAAAGTTCTTTGTAGAAAAGGCCCATGGCCTCACCAGCATCAATTAACTGGTTTCTTGATGCTAGCCATCTGTTTTGGTGTGAGCTATAATCTCAGTGTCACTTCAGTTTGCATTTTCCTAAAGGTCCTAGACGTTGCGCAGCTCTGTGCAGGTGTGCTGATCGTTTGTATTCCTTTTCTTCCTTTTCATTTCATTTGTTCATTTTGTTTTTTGGGTCTTTGATTTTGAGGAAGTCTAGTTTTTGTTCAGTTGTTGTTTGGTTGGTTGGTTATTTTTAAGTACTTACTGTACTCTGTCTATTGGTCTGTCTGACAAGTAGCTGGAAACAACTTTCTTCCCATTATGTGGGTTGTCTCTTCACTCTATTTGTTCTTTCCTTTTATGTATAAAACTTGTATAATTTGATATAATAATATTTGTCAACTCTTACTATTTTTGTCTTGTACAGTTGGAATTCGGAACAGAAAGTCCTTGCCTACATCTATAATTCCAAGTTTTATGTATTTTACTTGCCAGTATGGTGTTTCTATTTTACTCTTTAGATTGTTGATCCATTTTAATTATCGCTCAGCTAATGTTGGATTCAGGATCAATCCTTTCCATGCAGACAGCCAGTTTTCTCAGTACCATTTGTTAAGGAGACTATCAATCCTCCAGGGTATGTTTTCGGCCTCTTTGACAAGAGCCAAACAGCCTGGAGTTGTCTGCATGCTTTGCTCAATTCCACTGACACCCACATCAGCTTTCCCACACGCCATCCTTGTCAGTGTAACTTTGTAGTACAACTTGATGCCTCCTGCTCTGCTTCCATTTCCCATGTTTGCTTTTGTTACTACATCATTTCATCTATTCCTCGGTTAAAGAGCATTTTGGTTGTTTCCAAAATTTAGCTATGACAAATTGTGCTGCTATAAACATGGGTGCACATATATCACTATGGGGTGACATTTTCAGTTCTTTTGGAAAAATACCCAGAAGGGGAATAGTTGGGTTGAATGGGATTTCCAGCCCTAGTTTTTTGAGGAATCTCAGCACTGATTTTCATAGTAGTTGTAACAGTCTACATTCCCATCAGCAGTGGATACAGGTTCCTTTTCCCCTACAGCTTCTCCAGCATTAACCATTAGTTGATTTCTTTATGACAGCCATTCTTTCTGAGGTGAGATAGAATCTCTATGTTGTTTTAATTTCATTTCTGAAATGACTAGTGCTTATATTTATTTGTCATTTGTATTTCTTTCTCTGAGAAGTGTGTGTTAATCTCAGTCACCCATTTTTGGATTGGGTCTTTATATTTTTTTCAGTTAATTATATATTCTAGATAGAAGTCCTTTATCTGAGATCATTGCTTTAGATTTTATCCCAATTTGTGGGTTGTCTTTTCACTCTTTTGGTGGTTTTTTTTGACATGCAGAAACTTCTCAATAAGATGAGATTCTAGCTGATGATTCTTTGAAGTATTGCCTGTGTAGTTTGTCTTTTGCTCATGAAATCTCTGCCTACCTATGTCACCAAGATTTTCTTCTACTTTTCTTCTGGTGGATTTAGTGTTTTGGTTTTAAAGGCTAGATCCATTCTGACTTTAGTTTAATACATGGCAATAGAACTGGGTCAAATTCCAGTTTTCAGCATGTGTAGAGCTCATTTTTCTAACACCATTTGTTAAAGAGTCTATCTTTCTTCTAGTGATCATGTTTGGCCCCTTTGTCAAACATAAGATGACTGAGTGTAATTGAGTTTTTAGTTTCATCTGCATCTTCTAATCTATTCCATTGATGCTTGGATCTTATTTCTGTCAGCATCATGCTTATTTTTTTAAATCACAGTAGCTTTGTAGTATATTTTCAAGTCAGGGATTGTACTGTCTTTCTTTTCCTTTGTTTCCCAGGATTCCTTTGGCTCCTCTAGGTCTTTTTCTGATTCCAAATAAATTTTAAGAATGTCTTCTCTAGATCTGCACAGTATGTTGATGATATTTTGATAGGGATTGCATTGAATCTGTATAACAATTTTGGGAGCATAACCATCTTTACAATGTTGGTTCTTCTTATCCAAGAGCAAGGAATATCTTTCCATTTTCTAAAATGTTCTTTGTTCTCCTTTTTCAGATGATTATAATTTTCATTCTATAGATCTTTTACTTCATTTGTTAGATTAATTCCAAAGTATTTCCTTCTTTTGGATGCTATTGTGAAGGGTATTGTTTCTCTAATTTCTCTTTTAGAAAATTTGTTATTTGTGCAGAGCAATGCTCTTGATTTTGGGGTGTTGACTTTGTATCCTGCTATGTTACTGAATTTGATTATTAATTCTATCTGTTTCTTGGCAGAACTTTTTGGGTCTTCCAAGTACAGTATCATGCGATCCATGAATAATGATAGTTTAACTTCTTCCTTACCTATTTGTGTTCTTGTTTTTCTCTCTCTCTTCTCTAATGGCTCTAGCTAATGATTTCAGAACTATATTGAACAGAATTGGTGATCATGGACCATCTTGTCTTGTACCTGATTTTAGAGTAAAAGCTTTCAGTTTTTTTTTCCATTTAGAATGATGTTCGATGTTGAATGTTGGTTTTTTGTTGATGGATTTTATCAGATTTAAGTACAAGCATCTATTCCACTTTTCTGTAGAGGTTTGATCATGAATGAGTGCTGGACTTTGTCAAAAGCCTTCTCTACATCTATTGAGATGGTAATATGGTTTTCGGTTTTGGCTCTATTGATACAGTGCACTACATGGACAGATATGCATGTGCTGTACTATCCTTGCGTCCTTGGGATGAATCCTACCTGGTCATGGTGAATAATCTTTCTGATGATTTGCTACATCCTATTTTCTAGTATTTTACTGAGGATTTTTGCATCTCTGTCCATGAGAGAGATTTGCCTATAATTCTCTTTCTTGGTTAAGTCTTTCTCTGGTTTTGGTATCAGCATAATACTTGCCTCCAGTAATGATTTTCAGAGTATTGCTTCCTTTTCAATTTCAGTTTGAGGAGTATTGGGATTAAATCTTCTCTGAACTTCTTGTAGAATTCAGCTGTGAATTCATCAGGACCTGGGATTTTCTTTGTTGGTATGTTTTTCAATTACATTTTCAATTTCATTGGTAATATTCAGTTATTCAGCATTTTTGTATCCTCTTGATTCAGTTTTGCTAATTTATACCGATCTAGGAATCTGTCCATTTCTTCTGTGTATTCAGTTCTGTGACAGTAAAAATTTTCAAAATAGCAATTTATAATCTTCTAAATTTCCACAGGATCTACAGTAACTTCACCCTTTTCATTCCTTATTGCTTGAATTTGAGGGTTTTCCCCCACTTTTTGATGACGTTGGCCAGGCATTTATCAATTTTATTTAACCTTTCAAAGAACCAGCTTTTTGATTCATTGATTTTTTTCTTTTGTTTTCTTTGTCTCAATTGCATTAATTTTTATTCTAATCTTTTTAATTTCTTCCTGTCTTTAGGCCTTGGGCTTGGTTTTCTTTTCTGTTTTTAAAAGTTTGGGGTGCCACATAAAGGTATTTATATGTTTTTGTTCTGTTTTCCTAGTGTGTGACTTCACCACTATAAACTTCCCTTTGGGAACTGCTTTCATTGCATCCAACAATTTCTAATAAGTTGTGCTTGAATTTTCTTAGGATTGCAGATATTGTTTAATTTCTTGTTTAATTTAATCTGTAGTTATGCTAGGAAGGCTATACGATATTTACACATGTGTGTCTGGTTTATTTCACTTATGAGTATATGTTCAAGTGGCATCCACTTCAGTATAAATGCTTCAAACTTATCATTCTTAATAGCTGAGTAATACTCCATTATATAGAAATACCACATCTTCTTCAACCATTCCTCATGTGATGGACATCTTGGTTGTTTCCAAGATTTTGCTATCACACATTGTGCTGCTATAA